>JAJOOR010041827.1:0-15515 GCA_036250505.1 Solanum acaule
AATAATTGCTTGGACACCTTTTAAAATCAGTTAACGTTTTCCTGTACCTATAATTACCTTTCTGCTACTTTTAATTAATTAATCATGACATTGTATTGCCTGTTATAATGCTTGTTTGTATGCACACACTCAGTATGAGACCTTTTCACATTATTTGTGTATGCCAACATGTTTAATAAAATTTAGAGGCCAACATGAGACTCTATGTGCTAAATGCTTGTCCAAATTGTTTGACTTAGTATCTAGGTGGGCCTATTATATTTTGTTTTGTCTACATTCACCCTAATAGCAGTCCAATGCCTCTTGGACCTTATGTGGGACGCTAGACACCTTTTAGAGACGAAATGCATGCGGTGGTGGGATAGGGGTAGTCTAGGCCCTATGGAGATGATGAAATCGACTCGGTCTTAATGACAAACCTTGATTTTGTCTGTCTCTACGAGAAGGCGATCGAAATAAAGAAAGTCGAGTGCTGATCCTAAAGTCCTTCAGAGTCTCCCTTTCCTTTGTCCCTTTATTTGTTTATTATTATATTTGTTTGGGGTAGCTTAAATAAAAATAAAAAAAATAAATAAAGATGTTTGTCTATTTACTTGTGTAATTTCTATCCCCTCGCTCATCTCTTTATTTATTGTGTAATATTTATTTATTATGTTATCATTTAGTATCGCATGCCTATCTAATTAATTAAAATAACTAAAGTGCCTTTAATTGCTTAATATTGTTATCACCTAGTTTTCGCATACTTAATTAATTAAATAAATATTTGAAGTGGCCTTAATTGTTTAATATTATTTATCACTTAGTAATCATGCTAACTAAATAAACAATAAATGAAGTGACCATAATTGCTACTTGTAACCCCCACATAAATTGCATGAGATACGGCCAGGACCCACATTTGTGGACCTTGAGGGATGCCTAACACCTTCCCCTCGAGGTAACTTGAACCCTTACCCTGATCTCTAGTTCGTTGACCTTAGCTAGAATTAGTTTAGGTTAGATAGGTGCCCTAACGCGCCTTAATTCGTTAGGTGGCGACTCTTCATTCACCCGAAACCCAAAGTCCGTTTTGAGAAAAACGGGGCGTGACTTATGGTATTTAAAGTTTAAAAGCCACAATGCACATTCAAGCAAGGCATAACCAATCAATACCATAAGATAAAGAGTCATTCATGACCAGAAGTAACATCATGCTTAACCATAGTTCATATCTTACATGTTTGAGTTCAATTAACATCATACCATAAACACACCACCCATGACCCCCTTTCAACTTCATTTGTGCAATGTACATATGAAGTCCCATAACCCTATATATACTAAGTAAAGCCATCAAGAAGACCTAAGGTTTAGTCACATACATAATCAACATCCTAATGGGTTAGACCAACCTCAACATCATTCATAAGTCATCATACATAAAGGACTCATACAAGAACTCCTCAAAGAACCCACTTGTGCAATGTCTAGGTAAAGTTCCATACCCTTACCTATACTAAGTAGTATCCTTCAAGGAACCCTTGCTAGAGTTCATATTCATATTCATATTCATAAGTCATATTCATTAAACATAGGGATATGAGCAATAACCGACATAGACCATGTGAGCTTCATGGAATCCGGTGTTCTACTCCCACACCGAAAAGAGAGTGTCCTACTTCCCTAAGGTAGGACGTATAACAAGCTTCTAGGTGGATCCACTTGCTAAAGACCTATGTGGGCACATAGTTATGGAACAAGGAGATTGCTACTAGAAACCTGGACTTGCTAAACGTAGATGGTTTCCATCTCATGAGACAACATATATATTGGGAACCCGGACTTGCTAAACTTGGAAGGAACCTATATGGGAAGCCGGACTTGCTAAACGTAAAAGCTTCCATCTCATTTACATGTTCACTCAGTGCTAAGCATAATTCCCTTTAAAGTAACCTTCCGTCTTTAATTAAGTTCATTGTTCATAGGAGAGTGCACTTAGGCATTCATCCCAAATTACATCATATTACCTCAAGGACTCCTTAGATGAGAAAGCCTTTCATCCTAAAAGTCAAGAACATGTGAGAATGTTCCCTCATATTATAGTCATATAGTGTTTATGAGAATTATCTTCTATTCAACATATTAACACTAGCATAATCATAACATCACATACATATTCTTTTCATAGAATACAATACATGTTCACATCATAGCATAACAGACATGTTCATAGTTAGGGTTGTAGGGAAGAGGAAAACATGATTCAACTCCACAATACATAAATCAAGTAAGCACCTCCACCATAAGTGGATCAACAATTCAATATAAGAATACTCATCAAATAGAAAGCCCTTTAATCATAGCCTTCAAGGCTTTCTTCAAGATTCAACCATAATTTCTTGACATTCATACATCATATAGGATATCATCATAAGACAATAATGAAATACATGTAAATATATTAGATTCTCATCCTTCATTCATCAATCAAAGCATACTAGGGTTTAGATTTGAGAAAGAAGGGGAAATTATGGGTCTTGTGAGGAATTGTTCCAAAACCATAAACATTACATGAATTGATCCACAAACCTTCATATATAACCATAAACAACCATTATAGATCAATGGAAACGATTTTAGAAAGAGACCCACGAATTTGATTGAAAACCTAGAAGTTGGGGGAACTTTGAAATCCAATTTTTGAGAGTGCCTCTTGGGGAAAAGATCCCAAGAGTTATGAGCATCCATACCTTAATTAATTCCTTGAGAATTGATGGAGGAAAATAGAGTTCTTGGAGCCCTACATAAATCTTGGTCTTTTTCTTCCATGGTGTCCTTGGAGAGAGAGTTTTGGGGGTGGGAATTTGTGTTTTGATTTTGAGTTGTGAGTTTTGTCGAATGACTTAGGGTCTTAGGGTTAGGGTCTTATCATTAGTTTTAGAAAGGTATTAGTTATCTAACTACCCCTCCTAACCCCTCATTCAACAACTAACAAAAACTAAGACCCCTAACTAAAACTAATAACTTGAAAACTTGGCAGCACTTACGAGCCTCCGCCTACGGACCGTATGTGGAGTTACGGGCCATTTTGTGCAGGCCGTCGTTTGGTTCAGAGGCTCCCTTTTTGGGAACCAAGCCTCACAAGGCTAAGTCCCTACTTACGACCATGACTTATGGTCCGTAGACCATTCTACTGGCCGTAAGTCTGGGTTTCGTAGGTGCTCCTGTTTGACAGCTTTTGGGGTCCAATGTTGGGTCCTCCTCAAGGACCCCTAGGGTGGTCCTTGGGGGATCGTACCCAGACGTTTGGATCCTAAACATGTAGTTCTATTTAGCAACAGTATTTTTACAAGATTTAAGCCTTGCACGCCACTCCAAAACCTCTCTACAAGGCCTAAGACCACGCTAGTCCAGGTTACTAGTTTCCGGACGTCATGGTCGTTTTCTTGACGTTTATGCACCAACACTTTATTAATATGTTAGTTACATTAGATTAGGACTCAAAAATCATTTTTACCAATTTTTAGGTTACTAGACATCATATAAAGCTCTAGTTTAGGACGTTAGATTTTTGGGGTGCTACATTATCTCCCCCTTGGGAACATTCGTCCCCGAATGTCAACCAAAGCACCCAACTATATTAGAAACTCTAAACCAACAGTCCAATAAGCATAAATACCAAAAATGTGTAGAACTTCTAATGTGCACAATTCATCATAAACACCTATTCAATGGAGAAAATTTCAACTCCCAATTAAGTCATATCAAAGCAATATAAGAAAGTAGGAACTTCATCTACCAACTAGATATGCATGAGATTCATCATATATCATGTTCACAGGAGGAACTACCTTCTCCAATCAATGACAAGTTCAAGATCACAACATGGATTCAACAAGTCACTTCAAAACACAATTTAGCACATTCATCAATTCACCTCATAAGTCAAATATGCAATTATCATATCAATCAAGCAATTCAACAAGAGGGACATATAATTCATGAAAAACTCAAGTTATGTAATACATTTTTTTCCAGATGGACTCTCACCAAAAAGAACGTCATGGAAAAAACTCATATCATACACATCACTCCTAATGCACTACAAACTCAAGAGAAACTACTTACCTCAATTTGAATAGGAGGAGGAAGAAATATATGAGGATAACGGGACATTATATCGACCTCGGCCTCCCATGTTGCACCCTCAACTAGATGAGTCCTCCATAGGACCTTAACGAAGGCTACCTCTTCATTCCTCAACCTCTTTACTTGACGGTCTAATATCTCAACCGAAACCTCTTCATAAGAAAGGTTTTCATTAACTCCTAAACCTTCTAGAGGAAGGATAGATACCGGATCACCTATGCACTTCTTGAGCATTGAGACATGAAACACCGGGTGAACCGGAGCCAACTCATTAGGTAAATTCAATTCATAAGCAACATTTCTGACATGTTTCAAAATCTCATAAAGGCCCACATACCGGGGACTAAGTTTCCCCTTTTTGCCAAACCTCATTACCCCTTTCATGGGTGAAATCTTTAAGTAAACCCAGTCACCTACCTCAAATTCAAGATCCCTCATTCTATTGTCGGCATAAGACTTTTGTCGACTTTGGGCCGTCTTCAACCTATCTTTATTAAGTCAAACTTTTTCAATGGCTTCATAAACTACTTTGGGACCAATAAGAGCAAATTCACCTACTTCAAACCACCCAACCAGAGATCTACACCTTCTCCCATAGAGTGCATCAAATGGAGCCATAGCAATAATAGAGTGGTAACTATTATTATAGGCAAACTCTATCGATGGTAGATGGTCATCACAATTACCCTTGAAGTCAATGACACATGCCCTCAACATATCCTCTAGGGTTTGACTGGTGCGTTCCGCTTTACCATCCGTTTGGGGATGAACTGCGATACTAAGCTTTACTTTGGAACCAAGCCCATTTTGGAATGCCTTCCAAAAGTGAGAAGTAAATTGAGTACCCCTATCCGAAATGAAAGACAAAGGAACCCCATGCATCCTCATTATCTCATTGAGGTAAAACTTAGCATAATCTTCCGCCGAATAAGGAGCCTTGACGGGAATGAAATGGGTTGATTTAGTCATTCTATCAACAATGACCCAAATGGAATAATGTTGCCTTCAGGTACGAGGCAAGCCCACAACCTTTGGGCTTTTGGTGTTCGGCCTTTACTTGGTGACAATTCGGACATTTGGCCACAAAATCCTCTATATCCTTCTTCAAACCATTCCACCAATAGATCTCCCGCAAGTCACGGTACATTTTGGTGCCTCCCGAATGAATAGAATATCATGAACCATGAGCCACTTCTAAAATTTGCCTTCTCAAGTCATCCACATTCGGAACACACAACCTACCCTGATACCTAAGTACCCCATCTCCCCCATGGGAGAAAGCCTAGACGAATTTCTTAAGTACAGATTACTTCAATTCCATTAAGATAGGGTCAAGGTGTTGCTTAGACTTCACATCAACCACAATGGAGGATTCAGAGCTATGATGGATCATGAAACCACCCTACGGAGAATCTACTAGTTGAATTCCCAACTAGGCCAACCTATGCACATCACGGACTAACTCTTTCTTTTCATCTTCTACATGCGTCACACCACCCATGGACATACGACTCAAAGCATCCGCAAATACATTGGCTTTGCCGGGATGGTAAAGGACACTCATATCATGGTCTTTCAAAAGTTATAACCACCTTCTTTGTCGGAGATTCAAGTCTTTCTGAGTAAACACATATTGGAGACTTTTGTGATCGGTAAACACATCTACATGCACACCATAAAGGTAAGGTCTCCATATTTTCAAAGAAAATACTACGACCGCTAGTTCAAGATCATGAGTCGGATAGTTCTTTTCATGTACCTTGAGTTGCCTTGAGGCATAAGCTATCACCATACCATGTTGCATGAGAACACAACCCAAATCTACTCGAGAAGCATCACAATACACTATAAACCCTTTGGTACCCTATGACAAAGTCAACACCGGAGCGGAGGTAAGCTTATCCTTCAATTCTTGAAAGCTTTTCTCACACGCTTCCGTCCACTCAAACTTAGCTTTCTTTTGAGTTATGACCGTCAAAGGAGAAACAATAGAGGAGAATCCGTCCACCAATCTCCTATAATAGCCGGCTAAACCCAAAAAGCTCCTAATATCGGTCAGTGATAGAGGTCTAGGCCAATTCTTGACCGAATCCAGCTTCTTTGGATCAACCTCTATACCCACGCTCGACACAATGTGACAAAGAAAAGCAACCAATCTTAGCCAAAACTTGCACTTACTAAATTTAGCAAAAAGTTGGTGATCTTTGAGGACTTGTAACACCATTCTCAAACGACTCATGTGATCATCCTCACTCTTGGAGTATATCAAAATATCGTCAATAAAGACGATTACAAATGAGTCAAGATATTTTGTAAACACCTGATTCATAAGGTCCATGAAAGCCGCCGGGACATTTGTTAGACCAAAAGACATGACTAAGAACTCATAGTGACCATATCTTCTTTGGAAGGACGTCTTAGGAATGTCAAACCCTCTCACCCTAAGTTGGTGATATCCCGGCCTTAAATCAATCTTTGAAAAGTAACTCGCCCCTTGGAGTTGGTCAAACAAATCATCAATCCTAGGAAGAGGGTACTTATTCTTTATGGTGACCTTGTTCAATTGGCGGTAATCAATACACATCCTAAGGGACCCATCTTTCTTTTTCACAAACAATACCGGGGAACCCCATGGAGATATGTTTGGTTGAATAAAACCCTTATCTATCAAATCTTTAAGTTGAGCCTTTAATTCCTTCTATTCGGCAGGAGGCCATCCGGTAAGGAGGGATTGATATGGGTTGAATATCCGACAATAAATCAATGCCGAAATCTATTCCCCGTTCGGGAGGAATCCCGGGCAAGTCATCGGGAAAGACTTCCAAAAAATCCCTCACAACGGGGACCGACTATAAAGAAGGAGTCTCGGACTCAAGGTCTTTGACTCTCACAATATGATAGAGACAACCCTTAGAAATCATGTTACAAGCCTTTAGACATGAGATAATTCGACCTCTAGGGATTGAGTTTCCCCCATTCCATTCTAACACGGGTTCATTGGGAAATTGAAACTTTACTACCCGGGTCCTACAAACAACGGAAGCAAAACAAGCTTGCAACAAATCCATCCCCAATATGACATCAAAGTCCAACATATCAAGTTCTACCAAATCAACCAATGTGACTCTATTTGACAATGAGATGGGAAAACCCCTAAAAACTCTTTTAGCTACAACGGAATTACCTATCGGGGTAGAAACTGAAAAGGGTTCCTCTAAGACATCGGGGAGCACATTAAATTTTATAGCCACTAAAGGGGTTACAAAAGACAAAGTGGCTCCAGGGTCTAACAATGCATAAACATTAATTGAAAATACTTGCAACATACGGATAACAACATCCGGAGTCCAGCTCTCTTGATCACTTCGGGATTAGAGAGCATAAAAGCGATTCTTCTTAGGAGCATCAGATTTAGGACCGCTTGCTTATGCTTTCTTATTCTCCCTCCCTTGAACCTTCATCATAGGGCAATGTCTCCTCATATGACCACTCTTACCACAACTAAAGCAATTACCTGTCATGCACTTACCTTCATGCTTCTTGCCACACTTTGCACAACTAGGCTTCTCACCATAAGAACCACTACCTTTACATCCTTGTGGCTTAGGGTTAGACATCCTACCTTTGTTGACCCTTGGAGCTTTAGAAGGACCTTGGTTGGAAAACCTCTTCTTAAACGTTGGCTCACCTTGACCTTCAAACATACCCTTAGATGAATTCCCTTCCTCAGCCCTTGGCCTTTTTACCTTTCTATTCTTCCTTCTAAGCCTCAAACTCTTCTAGTTGTTGAGCATGTACCATCAACCTAGAGATATTCATGTTGTCATGGAGCATTGTCGCTAGACATTCTTCTACAATAGCATCAGACACACCGGTGACAAAGCGACTCATTTCATCTCTTGGATTGGAAACCAAAGAGGGAGCATATTTGGACAACTTAGTGAATTTCAAGGAGTATTCTTGGACACTCATTCCCCCATGACGGAGATTGATTAATTCCTCAAACTTGGCTTCCTTCTTCACACGGGGAAAGAACCTATCAAGGAACACCTTCTTGAACACTTCCCAAGTTATGGGATCCGCCCTTATAGACCTATTGTCCCTCCATTGGGTGTACCACACTTGGGCCACGTCCTTCAATTGATATTCGGTCAACTCGGCTTTCTCATTAGATGTGAGCCCCATAGCTTCCACTATCTCGTAGACCTCATTTAAGAATTCTTGAGGGTTTTCATTCATCTTAGAACCCAAGAAGATAGGGGGGGTTCATCCTAGTGAAGTCTCTTAGCCGTGAAGCCATGGTACTTGCATTTGGATTGGTACGGGCACCAACATCCCTAGTTGCATTGGCCGTCATAGCTTGAGTCAAAGTTTTGAGAGCCGCCATTATTTCAACATTAGTCATAGTCCCTTCCTCATTAGGAACTTGTGGAACTTGAGGAGCTTGGTTGCCTTCGGGAGGCACTCCCTCATCATTCACCATCTCTTCTACCCTTCTTCTTAAGTTCGCCCTTCTTGTTGCCATTGCCTATATGCATAAGAAAAGGATTAGAAAAAAGGACGTATATAATTAAAACTCATAGGCACGACTTCAAAAATATAAAATGATGTGAAAGTTCCTAAGAATCACATAGCCTATCATTCATAAGTGTGGCGCGCTTCACACTCATGAACAAGACTCTAATAGACTTGGTTCATGAGACATCAATCCTAATATTATCAAAAACCTTATGCTCTAATACCAAGTTTGTCACAACCCGAAAGCACCCCCTAGTCGTAACACGGCATACTTGACCCCGAAGGGGTCTTAGACAAGCCCTTAGCATAATCATCATTGCTTAACGACATTGAATAATGCGGAATTTAAAAAAATTTCACAATCAATGTCAAACTCTTTCATAATAGAAAATAGAGTGTCTAGATGTCGTTTTATTAACCATATAAGTACAACATAGAAGTCTCAAATAGGGACTTTAGCCCTTCACAATAAAAGAGTTTCATAATAGAAAGTACATAGAAGTCTAATAGTCTATTACAATAGAAAGAAACATAAGTGGCATCATATTGTCCTTTGAACTTGAGGACATACCAAAGTCTTGGAGCATGCAATCCAAGCATTCCCTTCTTCACAATGAATAAATATGGGTTAGCACAATCAATCGTACTAAGTATGGAAGCCATGCAATTAATACCTTTTGAAACATGCACAAAAGGGACCTTTGTTGAAAACATGCTATTCCAAGTTTTAAAGCCACAATGCACATTCAAGCAAGGCATAACCAATCAACACCATAAGATAAAGAGACATTCATCACCAGAAGTAACATCATGCTTAACCATAGTTCATATCTTACATGTTTGAGTTCAATTAACAACATACCATAAAGACACCACCCATGACCCCCCTCTAAGTTCACTTGTGCAATGTACATATGAAGTTCCATAACCCAACATATACTAAGTAAATCCATCAAGAAGACCTAAGGAGTAGTCACAGACATAATCAACATCCTAATGGGTTATACCAACCTCAACATCATTCATAAGTTGCCATACATAAAGGACTCATACAAGAACTCCTCAAAGAACCCACTTGTGCAATGTCTAGGTGAAGTCCCATACCCTTACCTATACTAACTATTATCCTTCAAGGAACCCTTGCTACAGTTCATATTCATATTCATATTCATTAAACATAGGGAAATGAGCAATAACCGACATAGACCATGTGAGCTTCATGGAATCCAATGTTCTACTCCTACACCGAAAGAGAGTGTCCTGCTTGCCTAAGGTAGGACGTAGAACAAGCTTCTAGGTGGATCCACTAGCTAAATACCTATGTGGGCACATAGTTTTGGAACAAGGAGATTGCTACTAGAAACCCAGACTTGCTAAACGTACAAGGTTTCCATCTCGTGAGACAACATATATATTGGGAACCCGGACTTGCTAAACGTAGAAGGAACCCATATGGGAAGCCAGACTTGCTAAACGTAAAAGTTTCCATCTCATTGACATGTTCACTCGGTGCTAAGCATAATTCCATTTAAAGTAACTTTAAGTCTTTACTTAAGTTCATTGTTCATAAGAGAGTGCACTTAGGCATTCATCCCAAATTACTTCATATTAGTTCAAGGACTCCTTAGGTGAGAAAGCCTTTCATCCTAAGAGTCAATAACATGTGAGAATGTTCCCTCATATCATAGTCATATAGTGTTTATGAGAATTATCTTTTATTCAACATATTAACGCTATCATAATCATAACATCACATACATATTCCTTTCATACCATAACATACATGTTCACATCATAGCATAACATACATGTTCATAGTTAGTGTTGTAGGCAAGAGGAAATCATGATTTAACTCCACAATACATAAATCAAGTAAGCACCTCCACCATAACTGGACCAACAATTCAATATAAAAATACTCTTCAAATTGAAATCCCTTTAATAATAGCCTTCAAGGCTTTCTTCAATATTCAGCCCTAATTTCTTGACATTCATACATCATATAGGATATCGTAATAATATAATAATGAATTGCATGTAAACATACTAGATTTTTATCCTTCATTCATCAATCAAAGCATACTAGGGTTTATATTTAAGAAAAAAAGGGAAAATCATAGGTCTTGTGGGGAATTGTTCAAAAACCATAAACATTACATGAATTAATCCACAAACCTTCATAACCATTAACAACCTTTATAGATCAATGGAAACAATTTTAGAAAGAGATCCACGAATTTGATTGAAAACCTAGAAGTTGGGGGAACTTTGAATTCCAATTTTTAAGAGGGCCTCTTGGGGAAAAGATCCCAAGAGTGAAGATCATTCATACTTTAGTAAATTCCTTATGAATTGATGGAGGAAAATCGTGTTCTTGGAGCCCTAGATGAAGCTTGGTCTTCTTCTTCAATGGTGTCCTTGGAGAGAGAGAGTTTTTTGGGGGAGGGAAGTTTGTGTTTTAATTTTGAGTTCTGAGTTTAGTTGAATGACTTAGGGTCATAGGGTTAGGGTCTTATAGTTAGTTTTAGAAAGGTAATTCATTATCTAACCACCTCTCCTAACCGTTCATTAAACAACTAACCAAAACTAAGACCCCTAACTAAAACTAATAACTCTAAAACCTTGCAGATCTTACGAGCCTCCACCTACGGACCATAGGTGGAGTTACTGGCCGTTCTGTGCAGGTCGTCGTTTGGTTCAGAGGCTCTCTTTATTGGAGCTAAGCCTCACAAGGCTAAGTCCCCACTCACGACCATGATTTATGGTCTGTAGTCAAGTCTACTGGCCATTAGTCTGGGTCTCGTAGGTGCTGTTGTTTGACAGCTTTTGGGGTCCAATGTTGGGTCCTCCTCAAGGACGCCTAGGGTGGTCAATGGGGGGTCGTACCCGACTGTTTGGACCCTAAACATGTAGTTCTACTTAGCTACATTATTTTTACAAGATTTAATCCTCGCACGCCACTCCAAAACCTCACTACAAGGCCTAACACCACGCTAGTCCAAGTTACTAGTTTCCGGACGTGATGGTCATTTTCTTGACGTTTATGCACCAACACATTCTTACTAGGTTAGTTACATTAGATTAGGACACAAAATATCATTTTTACCAGTTTTTAGGTTACTAGACATCATATAAGGCTCTAGTTTAGGACGTTAGACTTTCGGGGTGTTACACATGATGAAGCTTATGAATTATTGAAAATAAAGTATGTTTATTACTCAAGAAATCTTGTAGATGTGATTGTCGATATGTTCGATTAAGCTTGGCCACACGACATGAATTACATCTAGATTTACCCTCATTGCTTTTCAGGCTATTTTCCTCAATTAGGTCTTGATTAATATGGTATCCGAATATGTCATTAACAATTAGAGACCGCGATTTCAAAAATATTTCCATTAGTATTTGGGGTATCTCTAGCATGAAGTAAATTACTATGAGCTTTAAAAGCTATTAGGAAAAGATCATGGACAGCGAAAGGTTTTCTCATGCATGGTCTAAGGAGCTATCATATGTTAAGGCATGTGGCGACTACCCATGTCTCTTAACGATAAGATAAGTCAAGAATTAATAAGTATTTCGTGGGATTTATGCTTAGCAGCGAGTAGATATTGAGATGAAAGCTCTTCCGTGTTAAGGTCGGGTTTCTAGATAAACATTAGATAGTTTATCCACTTTAGCTCAACCATGATCCTACCTTGGCAAGTAGGACAACCCTTTTTCGTGTGGGAGAAACCGGGGGATCATGTTATAGCTCACATGGTCTTTATGTCGGTTAAGGCTAATTCTCAGAATAATGAACCAAGGTTACCTTTAAAGTATCTCAAATATGCTCAAACACGATTTGAATTGCATTGATCATGATTTCGTTTTATGTTTTCTAACCCTTTTATCTTAAGTTTTGACTTTGTCTTTGCATATCACAAAAATGTTCTTTTAAGTATCATTTCATATCTTTATGCATGGATATCATACTTAGTGCATTTTTCTTCTAGTGCATACTCTTGCCTACATTTCTTATCCTAAAATGTAGTGTCTGATGATTCCGATTTGCACTTCTGTGGCTAGGATCTCTTAGTAGTTTAAGATTCAAGATTGGTGAGGCCTCATTTTTCAATGGCCAAGACTTTATTTTATTATGTCTTTTCATTTTAGTTCATGGAACATGATTTACTAGTTACGTCCCGCTTTCTTCTTACGTAGTAGAGAGCTTTGAGACGCTGTTTAGATTTCCACTCTTCTCTATAAAACTTTTATATGTTGAAACTATCTTTTAAATTCTATTATCTTGTGTGGTGTATGGTAAGTGGCTTGCATGGGTCCTCTCAGGGTATTGTATGCCATGTTACGCCTAAGGTCTACCTTGGGTCATGACAAAACATCACAACCATTGTGCATGCTGCTTGAATAGGAGACACAATTTTAGTTTGATGATGCTTCTTTTATAGAATTTCACGGGTTGAAAGAGAAGTTGACTTGTGCACCAATCATTATTTCACTGAATGGGGACAATTGTTTGATGTTACATGTTATGTGAGTGGGGTGACACTTGGCATAGTATTGGGGCAGAGGTGAGAGAAGAATCTTCATCCCATATACTATGAGAGCAATACTTTGAATGTTGCTCAAAAGAACTAGGGTTACATAGCAGGAAATGTTTGTTATATTGTTCGCGTTTGAGAAGTTTCGATCCCATTTCATTGCACTAAAGTCATTGTGCATATTGGTCATTGGGCATTGAGGTATCTTATGGCACTGAAGGATGCAAAACCGAGACTGATTCGATGGGTATTGTTGTTGCAAAATTTTAATTATGAAGTGAAAGATAGAAAGGGAACATAAAATCAAGTGGTTGATTACTCATCCAGATTAGAAGAAGAGGCAATGATGAAGTTAACTAATGGAGTTGAGATAAATGATATATTCCTCGATGAATAGGTATTGTCATTTTTTAATCTTATCCTTTGGCTCACATATTTCACCAAATTATTTGGCAAGCAACATGGTGCCTTCGGATTTGTCGTTCCACCAAACAAGAAAATTCATGTCTAATGTGAAGATGTTTTTTCTGGGAAAAGCCTTACTTGTTTCATGCCTGTGCTGATGGAATTATTCGTCGTTGTGTGCCCGATGTAGAGATGATGAGTTTAATGGAATATAGTCATTCATCTCTTATTGGTGGTCATCATAGTGCTATTTAGACTTCTCATACAATCTTGCAATGTAGGTATTATTGGCCTACTATTCACCAAGATTTTCATTATTTCGCTAAGTCTTGTGATCGCTGCCAAAGAGAAGGATTTATTTCAAGAAAGCAAGAAATCCCAATGATACATATTCTAGTGATTGAGTTGTTTGATGTTTGGGGTGTTGACTTTATTGGTCCATTTATGAACTAAAATGGAATGAAATACCTACTTGTAGCAGTTGATAATGTGTCTAAATGGGTGGAAGCTGTCGCACTTTAACTCAATGAAGTGAAGAGTGTCACCACATTCCAGAAAAACAATATTTTCTCTAGATTTAGTACACCACGGGCGATTATTAGGGATGGAAGTTTCCCACTTTTGTTATAGGTTTTTAAAGGCATTGCTTGAGAAGGATGGTATTCTTCACAGTGTAGAAACTCTATATCATCCACAGTCTAGTGGGCAAGTTGAAGTGTCAAATAGAGAGATTAAGCAGATATGTAAGGACTTGGAAAATTAGTAGGTTGAACTAGAGCCTAAACGTAAGGTTAAAATTTACAAAATTACTCCCCCTAGATTAGTAGACCATTTAAGGACGTTATGAGGGTCTTAGGAGTGAGCAAGTGCCAAGCGAAAGGGGCAAGCCAAAGGCCAATGCTGTCCCAAAAGTTGAGGGCACTGCCTCAAGCTCCATGGCAACCACCACGACTCGTGGGAGGCCTCGTGGAGTGGACTTGGGCATGGGGGCTTGGAGGCATGATGTAGCCTAGCTACTGCCTCACCCTCCATGAGTAGGACCATGTGGTGTGGTCCACTTCACAACTCGAGAAGGTGTACGTGAAATTGCCTTGGCTTATTAAAAAATAGGACATATTGGGGGAGCTACTAGTCAAGGGACCATGGGCACCACCACAAATCGTGGTTCCCTTGATGAGGCGTGAGGGTGACTCGTGAAGGTCACTTAGGCATGAGGAGGCAAGGCTTTGAAGCCTTGGCCTTTCCTTAGGACCACGACCTCCACCACGACTCGTGGTCATGATCACTAATAGTGGGAGGTCTTGTGGTCATGCCTTGGACTCATGGGGATGTTGGCCACCTAGAGGAGGCTATTTCCTAAGGGACCACGAGCACCCCCACGAGCCATGGTCCCTTGGAAGGATAGTACACGTGGTCGTGGTCACTGGACATGGCTGCCTAAATTAGGGGTGTTTGAGTAATATCCTTTTTAGTCCAATTTAAGTGGGGGTGTTTTGGGTATTTTTAGGGCTAGTTTATATATTGTTTTTAAGTCAAATTGCACAAGACTTGGTCAATATTCACTAACAACCAAATTGAAATCAAAACTCCCTTCTCTCTAAAAAATTCTCTCTCTAAACTCAAGAAGAAGAAGAAGCCATTGGAGCTAGGGAGTGTAGATTTTCAAGGTTCTTCCCCAAAGTTCTTGGTGATTTTTAGACAAGGTATGGATGCTTTTAATCCTTTGATACCTATCACTTATGTAACGACCCGGAAAATGATAGAGTGAAACTAGAGCCTCACATGTGAGTTTGGAGTCGAGAACTTAATGAAATAATTATATTTGAATTTGACCCAAAAAGTTCTTAAAATGTGCTTCGGAAGTTATCGGAAACTTGTTTAGCTGTATATAAAAAGATCCGTTTCGTTTTTCGAAAATCC
>JAJOOR010041828.1:0-12843 GCA_036250505.1 Solanum acaule
TGTCCCCAATTCGGTGCTCAAGACTACTCCCAAAAATACTTTAGCTCATAAGTGTTTTAAACACATCTTTCTTTAGTTGAGATAATTACTCAAAACTTAGCCCGAAGGCACTTGAAAACTCTTTCTAAAAAGAACAAATCAAAACCATATTTTTGATATGATCATTGATGACTCGGGATATTCATACTGCTTAAACATTGATGGTATAGCTAGAGACCATACTGTTTAAACATTGATGAGATACTCGATTTGTCATACTAATCATATTTTAGAAACTCTTTTGAAAAGCTCATCTTTTCTTTTTAAAAGAGATAGTGCTCAAAACTCTTTTGGAAATCTCAGTTTCCTCTCAACTTAAATGTGAAAACACTTATAAACTTCCTTGGGAAATACTTAGTTCCCTAATTACTTTTGAGAAATGAACTCAACTCTTGACTCTTGACTTAACTCGAAACTCGATACTCTTTACTCGACTTGAAACCATATGCTCTTTACTCTTTACTAAACTTGAAACTTGAGACTCTTTACTTAACTTGAAACTCTATACTATTTGCTTGACTTGAAACTCTATACTTAACTTGGAACTTGAGCCTTAGAATGAAGTTAAAACGTTCAATGAAGACTCTTGAAAAGCTTTAAAGACTTGCTTGGACTTACTTAATTTCTAAGCTTGACTTCACTTGAATCGGAAACTAACTTCACTTGAATTGAATTATGGATTCAAGAACTTGATCGGTGTTTGGAAGGACCTCATGATGTTTAGGAATGATTTGGGACAGCCAAACTTAAGAAAATCTTCGAACACAAATTCTGAAACCAGTGGAGTCCGCGTCCTGTCCGCGACGCGGAGAAGATTTTGTTCACAGAGGGAACAAGTCCGCGACGCGGACGTGCCCCTTGCAAGCTGCCCGACTTTCTCCTTCACGTTGCCAACCCTAAACTCTCTAACTTCAAGGGTTCCAGCCCCATTCACTTAGAAACATAAAAATCCCTCAACATTCAATAGATTTCAACTCAAAAACACAACCCAATCATGTCCCACAACCAACAATAATTCCAACAACAACAACAACTAACAACTTTAACTACTCCAACAACTTCAACCCCAACAACTAATAACTTTAACAACAAAGCCAATCCTTTCTTGATAAGTAAAAGGGGCTAGGTGTGTGGGGGGAAAGGATCACCCAACACTAAAAGCTAACATACCTTAATAGGGATCACCCCCGACGAAAATCCACGATGATCTTGACGGAATTTGCTTGATCTTCCTATTTCTTCTCTTCTTCTTCTCCTTCTTCTCTTCTTCCTCTCTTCTTCTCTTCTTCTTCTCTTCTTCACTCTCAAGCCCTAGCCTTCACTCTCTTAAAAATGGAACAAAATGATCCAAAGATCAGCCCTATACAACAATATAAATCCCAAAAGAATTGGCTAGGGAAAAGACTAAAATGCCCTTAATGATTCCCGGACGGATTTCCTTGTCAACTGCCAAACTTTCAAAGGGCATATCTCACTCATACGAACTCGGAATCGAGCAAACTTAGAGGCGTTGGAAATATCGTTCCATGAAATTTACAACCATAACCGGAACTCCACCTAACTCATCCTGAGCTAGAATTTATGGCTGTTCAAAGTTGGCCAAAATTTCCCATTTTCCATACTTAGCCAAATTTATTTTTTTCCCAGATTTTCAAATTCTTTCAAAAAATGAAAATTTCCAATTCTAGGCCCCTTCAAAGCTATTTCAAATTGTCGGATGTTACACTATTAACAATTTGTTAGATATAGTATTTATTGTAGAATAATTATTTATTCATTTTTAATAGATATTATATTTGTTTCTGATGTTTGTTTACTTATATAGTAGATGATTTAGTGTACAGTGTTTAAGTTTATACACAGAGGATTAAATCATCGGTTCTTATAAGTATAAAGTTTTTTTTTTCACAATCTAAGATGGGAATTTGACATGTCATCGGTATGATTGTAGCACAAGATTATATGTAGTTTATCTTGATTATGGAAATGGTATAGTTCCAACTTCTTGCGCTAGTGCATTTTGTATGTATTGAACGGGACCGAATAGAGATAGTTGTTTTAGACTGGCTGACAAAAACATATCCGATCCTCTAAACTATTAAATGTACTCATATTCTTAATCCTAATATAACTATTATGTTCTGTATATATTAATTATCGTTTTGATTTTTTAAAAGGTGATAATCTAAGATGGGTCAATATGTCTAGTAGATTGGATGACAATAATATATATCGGTGAAACAATAAGTTAGTTGAAGAATCCATGTCTCGATATAGAGATTGATGATGCGGCTTTTTGAGAAGCTTATAAATTTTCGTCGTCTCAAACCTTGCAAGTGGATTATGAATCTGACACATGAAAAAAGTTAAGCAGTGCTCTAAAGGAAATTGATCATTCAATAATATTCGTCAATAATTTAATTTATTGATTAGTATATCTATAATCTTAACATGGGGAATTACATATGTGTATAATGAGAAATTTCAAAATATAAATAGAGGAGTGCAATTACGAATTTCTAGTGGAATGATTTGTAATTTATTATGGTAAAATTAATTCAAATTAATTATGTAGAAGTATTTCCATAATAGAAAGTCGCAGTAATTAATTTCATGGTCCCTACCTTGCCCATATTTAACTAGAACTCAGAATCTATTCTAAGGGGAAAAGAGAGAAGTATGTGTCTTTCTCTATTCTAAGGAAAGAGAGAAGTACATGTCTTTTTCTATTCTAAAGAAACAGAGAAGTACATATCTTTTTATAATCTAAGGAAAGGGAGAAGTATATGTCTTTTTCTATTCTAAGGAAAGACGGTGTGTTTCTTCTCCTCCTTGGACTAGAAAAAAATCTCTATAAATAGGGATTTTCTAACCCTTGAAAATGAAGAAGTTTGATATATGATACTGTTGAGAAATACATATCATGTACATATATTCTTGTATATTTAGTTTCCATATTAGTAGATCAAATCCCATTAATTGGGGATCAAGATTTCTTAATTACCTAAAGCTAGGCTAGATTGATTTGTATCAAGTTGTATATATATCAGATTGTGAATAAAGAAAATCACTTCAACAAAATATATTGTTTTCTCTTCTTTTTTAAGATGGTATTAGAGCTTGATCATTCCAAAAGTCCAAACACTAGCAATAAGAGTAACAATATGAATTCATCAAATCCATATTTTATTCAACATTCAGATCATCCCAGTCTTATGCTTGTTCCAATCAAGTTGAATGGGATAAATTATTCATCCTGGAGCAAATCAATGATACATGCTCTCACAGCCAAAAACAAACTATCTTTTATCGATGGATCAATTGAACCGCGGTCGAAAATAGATATGCCAACAGAGTATGCGTTGTGGAATCAATGCAATAGTATGATTTTATCATGGCTTGCTCACTCGGTGGAACCGGATCTAGCTAAAAGAGTCATCCATGCCAAGATGGCTCACCAAGTATGGTAAGATCTTAAAGATCAATTTTCTCAAAAGAATGCACCATCAATATATCATATTCAAAAATCATTGGCTTCACTCTCACAAGGTAACATGAACATTTCTTCCTATTTCACAAAACTCAAAGATCTTTGGAATGAGTTAGATACATTTCGAACATTTCCCACTTGCAATCAAATTAAAGCACAGACCTATCAAATTGAAGAAGATCGGGTAATGCAATTTCTAATGGGTCTTAATAATATCAATAATGTTGTTCGATCTAATATTCTCATGATGTCTCCCCTACCTAATGTATGCCAAGCATATTCACTTGTTATTCAAGAGGAAACATAGAGACAAATGACGTCGAAATCAACAGAAAGTTTCTCTATTGTGGCTGCAGTTCAAAGGTGTACCAATAGCTTTCTCAACAAATCCAAGGATAAGCATTGTGAGCATTGCAATCGAGAAGGACACACAATTGAGAATTGTCACACTCTGAAATTTAATTGCAAGCATTGCAATAGAAAAGGTCATACATAGGATAGATGTAAGTTTAAAAATGACACTTGGTCTCCCAACAACTCAGGAAGTCAAAATAATCGACAACAACACGGATCTCAGGGTAATTCTTCTCATGTTGTCAATGTAATAGACACTCATCAATCTAAGAATGAGATTCAGTCGCAAGATACCAATGGTTCATATGGATTTTCAGCAGAACAACTCCGACAGATTGCTTAGGCAGTAAGTTTGTTCGTGAAAAATAATAGTTTTGTCGGTAATAGCGACGCCTATGAAAATGCAGCAGGTTTATCTCTTTTTCATAATGTTTCAATTAATTCTGCATTCACTAGGCCATGGATCTTGGACAGCGGAGCAACTGATCATATTACTTCTGATTCCACATTCTTCACTCAAACAAAATCTCCATATATACCCATTGTCAATTTACCCAATGGTTCACCAATATCAATTCATTCCACTGGAACAATACCTTTTAACTCAGATATTACCTTAAACAATGTTTTACATGTTCCCTTTTTTCGTTTAAATTTAATGTATGTTAGCAAACTCACTAATGACTTAAATTGTTGTGCCCTTATGTTTCCCACTTTTTTGGTATTACATGACTTGGCTACGGGGAAGATGCTTGGCTCGGGTAAACATCATGGTGGTCGTCTATTACATGTCATCAGTACAGAAACCACCCATTTCTCTTCAAGTTTCACAACCAAAAGATTTATGGCACATGCGTCTAGGACACCCATCACCTTCTCGCCTTAGATTAATTAGTCCACTATTACCTTCTCGTAATGTTTCCTTTGATAATAATTGTGATGTTTGTCCTTTGGCTAAACAGACACGACTTGCATTTCCGTTGAGTAACATATTTACTCGTGCTCCATTTGACTTATTACATTGCGATGTTTGGGGTCCACATCGAGTACCTACTGATTCAGGGGCTCATTTTTTTTCTTACTATCGTAGATGATTTTACAAGATGTACTTGGTTATTTCTTATGAAATACAAGTTCGAAACATCTCATATTTTGCAATTTTTTATATCATTTACTAAAAACTAAGTTCATGCTTCAATTTAAAAAATTAGGACAGACAATGGAAAAGAATTTGAACCAATGACAAAAAAAATTCACTTTCATGGAATCGAATACCAACGAACTTGTGTTTTCACTCCACAACAAAATGGGATAGTTGAACGCAAGCATCGTCATATTTTAAATGTTGCACGAGCTTTACATTTTCAAGCTCACTTGCCTATCACTTTTTGGGGTGAATGTCTTTTGACTGTTGTCTATATTACTAACCGATTACCAACTCCATTGTTACATTCTAAGTCTCCTTATGAATTGCTATATCATAAATCACTATCCCTTAGTCACCTAAATGTTTTTGGTTGTTTGTGTTATGCTACAATTGTTAAACATAAACAAAAGTTTTATTCTCGAGCCAAACACTCCATCTTTGTTGGTTATCCTACTGGTCAAAAAGGTTATAAGCTTTATGATCCGGAAACCAAACAATTTTTTGTAAGTCGTGGTGTCAAATTTTCTGAAACTATCTTCCCTTTTAGTTCAGTTACACCAACTTCGACCTCATTATCACCTCAATCCTGTTCTAGTATATATGACAATTGGTCCTCTCCACCATCTGTCATAAAAGATGTCTCATCTTCTCAACCTCAATCTATCCAGAGAGTAGAATCTCATGAACCTAGAATTACGGAGGACATCTTTAGCAATCCTACTCAATCAGATATTTTTTCTAGTAATCCTACCCAATCTGAAATTATTTCCAGCAATCTCACTCAATCTGAAAATACAGCAGATGACAATCTTGCCAATCCCAATCAACCCGTTAAAAATTCAACGTCTGATGAAGCCCTTGAATCTGTTCCAGTTACTTCGAAGGTTTTGGTTCCTTCATCTCCTATTTTAAGACAATATGCTCATCTAAAAAACACTCTTGAATGGCATAAAGACTACATATTGCCAGCTCAAGCAATCAATTTTCTGTTATGCCAAGTCCAACATCAGGTACTTGATATCCTCTTTCTCATTATCTTTCTTACTCTCGCATATCTTCAGCACATTGCATTTTTCTAGCTAACATTATAGGTCACACAGAACCTTCATCATATGCTCAGGTTATTCTTGATCCACATTGGCGACAAGCCATGAATGCAAAATTAGAAGCATTAAAAGATAACAAGACTTGGAGCATAGTTCCACTCCCTGTTGGTCAGAAACTCATTGGATGCAAATGGGTTTATAAAATAAAATACAAATCAGATGGAACGATTGAGTGTTATAAAGCTCGTCTTGTCGCAAAGGGATATACTCAGATTGAGGGAGTCGACTATCAAGAAACTTTTTCTTCTACAGCAAAACTCACGACACTTCGTTGTCTACTTACAGTTCTTTCTGCTAGAAATTGGTTTGCTTATCAATTGGATGTCCAAAATGCTTTTCTTCACGGAGACCTACATGAAGTGGTGTACATGGAACCTCCACCAGGTCTGCGCCGATAGGGGGAGAACACTATATGCCAGCTTCACAAATCTTTGTATGACCTTAAGCAAGCATCGATAAATTGGTTTCTCCTATTTTCACAAGCTATTCGTAAAGCTGGTTTTCAACAATCAAAGGCTGATTATTCCCTTTTCACCAAGGCGAAAGGTTCATCATTCACAACAATACTTATCTATGTTGATGACATACTTCTCACAGGAAATGATCTTCAAGAAATTGAACGCATCAAAAGGTTTCTTCTCAAACGCTTCCGCATTAAAGATCTTGGAGAGATGAAGTATTTTTTTAGGTTTTGAGTTTTCTCGTTCAAAGAAGGGCATCTTTATGTCTCAGAGAATATATGCAATAGACATTTTGCAATATTCAGGAATCATAGGAGCAAGGCCTGAAAAGTTTCCAATTGAACAAAATTTGAAGCTAACTTCTACAGATGAAATTATACTTAATGATCCAACAAAATATAGAAGACTAGTAGGAAGATTGATTTTTCTCACCGTCACAAGGCCTGACATAGTCTATTCTGTTCAAACACTTAGCCAATTTATGCATGTGCCTAGAAAACCTCATTGGGATGCTGCTGTGCGAATTCTCAAATATATCAAGGGTACTCCAGGTCAAGGTTTGTTATTTCCTTCCACAGACAATCTTATTTTAAAGGCCTTTTGTGATTCAGATTGGGGTACTTGTCGAGCCACAAGAAGGTCTGTCACACGATACTGTATTTTTCTTGGAAATTCACTTATCTCATGGAAATCAAAGAAACAATTAGTTGTTTCTAGATCATCAGCAGAGGCAGAGTATCGAGCTATGACGAACACTTGTTTAGAATTTACATGGTTAAACTATATACTTCAAGACTTAAGGGTCTCAAATGTAACTCCTGCAAAATTATTTTGTGACAATCAAGTTGCCTTATATATTGCAGCGAATCCAGTCTTTATTGAGCGAACAAAACATATTGAAATAGACTGTCACATAGTTCGATAAAAGTTGAAAGCAAAGTTGATAAGTCCTTCATATTTTCCTACACACTTTCAATTAGCAGACATTTTTACCAAGACTTTGGGAAACGATCAATTTGTAACATGACGCAACAAGTTGGGATTTCATGATATTCACTCTCCAACTTTAGGGGGAGTGTTGAGAAATACATATCTTGTATATATATTCTTGTATATTTAGTTTACATATTAGTAGATCAAATCCCATTAATTGGGGATCACGATCACTTTAGCAAAATATATTGTTTTCTCTTCTTTTTTAAGAGATACTTGCCCACCCAAGTATTGAGAGTTCGAAGTGAATTTGGGATCACTTTAGAAGACTACAGAATTGTGGTCCAGTTTGTGAACTAGCTTGTGGATTCGTTTGAAGGTTCTAGCTTGTTGACTAGCTTGTGGATTCGCTTGAAGGTATCTATTTGCTCACGCTTCAAGAGGTAAATCTTGAATATAAGGTTTATGTGTTCTAGCATAAACTGTGTGTTGTTTGTTATTCATGTAAGCAGTATAATTCAAGTATGCTTCTGCTGTACATATAGTTTTCCAACAAGAGTTGCCTAGGAGTGTCAACTAGAGTTAGTTGATGTATGAGTGTAGTAGAGTTGATGTTTGTTTCTTCTCTTATCTTTGAGATCTGAGTTGGTGGCTAGAGTTAGCCTTGTTGGGCTCTTGAAGTCTAGATTGACTAGAGCTAGTTGGTTTAGTGGGAAATAGACTTATTGATTAGAGTAACAAAGTTGTTACGAAGGAAGGGATAAGGAGTTTAACTCCTAGATTATAAGAATTTGTAATCTGAAGCTTTGCTCAGTTTTGAATGAAATGGAGTTGGGTTGAAAATCATGTGAAGACAGGTCTTGGTTTTCTCCTCCCTTGAGTAAGGGGGTTTCCACATAAAATCTCTTGTGTCTGATTTACTTTGCGTTATTATTTTCCGCATTATTATTCTGTCAAGGGACCTGGTCCATTGACTGACAGAGAACACATACATTCTATCAAATTCCTCTAGCGGGAAACTCAAATTATGTCATGAAGTTTATGTAAGCTTCTGCTAATGAAACTTCTATTGGTATAGGAGGCTGATTGTACTAACCTTACATATTTGTCCTCCTTTGGATTCATCATATTGAGCTTCTATCCTATTGGATGCTCAGTAACTAGCTTACATTAACTACAAAAACAAATATAAGGTGTTCAAATCAGAGAGCCTTCAATGTGTAAGTCAATACTACAAAATTTGAAGTTGTAATTACAGTTTAAGTACCCCAACTTGTTCAGGACTGAAGCATAGTAATAGACTAATAGTTGTTGTTGTTGTTGTAATTACAGTGCAAGTACAAGAAAAATGAAAACTTATTAAAGACAATGGTTTATCAAGATATTCTTAAACTTATTTTTTTCTACCAAAAAATCAAGAGAACTTTGTGCTTAAATGCAACATGAACTTTTGAAATTAGAAAATACAGCAGTTTCAATTGTTGGGATCGAAATAACTAGATGCTAGTCGGAGTAAATCTTAAAGGACGATAGACAAGACAATACAAAGTTATTATAAATTAGGGATAATTTCAGAGACCTCACTCCAGTGTTCGCTCTATAACACTCTCCTTACAATATTACGTCTACCTCCCTTAATTTGAATTTTTTGTAACCATTTTTTAAATCTATTTAAAATAAATATAAACTAATTACGATTTGACAAATTTTCCTTTCTTAAAAGACACAACCTAAGGAAAAGTCATAATTTTTCATAAAAGTCACAACTCTTTAGAAAAGTCAGAACTCTTCATAAAAGTCACAACTTTTCACAAAAGTCACAACTCTTCATTTTTCATTCACACCTTTTAAAACCCAACACTTAATTCCAAGGCATGAAAAAAATTGATTTCAATTGCAATGCAACATTATTACGCTTACACCTCTAAGTCCACAACTCATAACGCTGCTGGAATGGTTGAATTCATAACATTTGGTTCTTTAGAAAAAAAAAACTTTTATTTCTATAACTATTATTTGTAGGTTTAATTTCACTATAGGGGAGTTGAATTCAAATACATTAATTAAGTTTCTTATGAAGTGTGTTTCATTTCTTAAAATGTTCTTCCTCCTATTTTATAATGCTTAATCTTTTACTGTAAGTCATAGTGATTCATGTAACTATTGCAATTTCTTTTTGCTATTTTGGTGACTTTTTTTGAACTCTGTAAAAAATCCCAGCAAGGATAATTGAAAATTAATCTTCTCTTTTGTCCCTTTCTACAGGCTTCTTCATATACTTTTTGCAAAAATTGCTTGTGGATTGTGTTATATTTGATAGCACACGACAACAAATATGTGATAACTAATACGGAACCAACGGTGAAGTTTATTAAACGAACCAAACAAATTGCTCTCTTGCTTGCCACAGTTAGTTTATTATTTTGATTGTTTTATCTTAGGTACAAACATTTTATGCCATTGCACTCTTCCTAGAATATTAATATAGAGACAATTAGTCCACTTCTTTTATCGTAAGTTGACTAATTTTTCATATTTCTTCCTCTTATTTTTGGACATAATAAGAGATCAAGTTTTCTTGAAACTAACAGATATCCAAAATCCACCATAACAAAAAAAATTATCAGCAATAGTTTTCTTTTGGCTTCTTTCAATTAAATTTGTGAACTATAAATTTCGATACAACCCGTCAGACTATCTTTTTGAAAAATATGTTAAGCAACATGCCTTTTTCTTCTTGATTGTTAGGACAGTAAGGTCATCTTTATTATTATTTGTGGATATTTGTGAGTTCAAGTGCTCACAAAATTATGTTGTGAGATTCTAATATGTTATGTATCAAAATTTTGGTTTAGTATATCTAGTAATTGTGAACAGATCCATTCAGATGTCACCTAATGCTTGGTTGATCATTGAATTAATTATTTGTAACTGTGTACTTGACCATAATAACTATGGTTCAATTCCATAAAAATTGGGGTCAGTAATATGAAACCTAAGCAATAGAAGTGAATATTCTGAGACAATGAGGAAAAACTTTTATGATATTAATAATTTTAGGGTCATTTTTTTGACATATACATGATACGACATACTATAATAAAAAAGAGATTTATGGAGGTTCATAAGAAAGGAGTCAAAGGTCTCCATTTGAATTTAGTTAATTGTGTTCTTGTATGAACGTGATGTTCCACTTTACTTGGGAGTGTTGTTGTTTGAGACTTTTTGGTCTCTTTTTTAACGTTTGATGTTGTGCTTTATAACTTCCTGAAATTTAGAAAATTTTGTTACTTCTAACCAACTATTTCCATGGAGATTTTCTTAGACTTCTTTCTTATACTTAAAATCTCTCTATGACTCATAATTTGTGTGCAACAAAAACGAAAATTAAAAAAATATAGCACTTTAAGATTTCGGAGGAACGCTTTACCTTAAGATAAAATGTTCTTGACAATATAGTGTATGTATCAAAAATACTGATATTATCGAATAATCATATGTAAGCTTAATAAAATAGTTCAATTTCGTACGGGTAGTTTACATAGTTTATAAAAATACAAAACCTTTTCTTCCCAAGTAAAGGATTGGCCAAAGCCCAAATATATAAGAAATGCCACTTATGACAAGTATTATGCCCTTTCTTCAACGAAAATGAATCCAAATATGGTAAAAAAAAATCACGATAAATACTCCCTCTGTCCCAATTTAGGTGAAGAAGTTTGACTTGACATAGATTCAAGAAAAAAGAACTTTTGAAACTTGTGGCCTAAAATAAGTCAAATAAGTTTGTATAGCTATAAATCATTTCATTAAGAATAAAATAAAAATTGTTACTAAATTATCACTAAATATAGAAATATGTGATTCTTAGGCCTCATTTATTTGCACTTAATAGAGGTTTCTACTTAACGGATATATTAATTTTAATCATTTAGATATAGTCCATTAAGTGCATTTATTTTTTAGGTCTAAATATTAATTATTCAAATTCAGTCCATTAAGTCGATTTATTTTTTTTAAATCCTAAAAGAATTGAATAAATCAAATTTGTAAGAGAGTTTAACAACATTCAGACTTATATAATAAGCCACAAAAAACCATCGTCTCTCTCTTTGTGCACAACTTTTCTTCTCACTTGACTTTCTACCTGATCTCTTTTCTTAGTCAAGCATAATTTTTTCACTTGAACAAGTAAGTTTTCATAATCTTTACAAGTATTTTGTTTCGTATATTTTTTTTATTAGCAATTGAGGTGTATTGATGTTTGTCAAGAATTCTTGTTGCACAATTATTATTGGGTGTATGATGTTTATCAAGAACTTGAGATTTTTTTAGTGAAAAAAGTACTCGCCATGATTAAAAATAACAACTGTGTATATACTTGAGGTCTCTTATTAAAATTTTGCTTTAAGCCACTAATTTTATTGAATCTCTTTGATCATCAAATTACCTGCTTGTATAATTAAACTCACTTGTAAGATTACACTAAGGGCTTGTTTCGAAGGACACCCTGGTAATTGGATTTTGTGTAATTGAGTGTAATTATATTGTCTGTCCTATTTGGTTGACCATGTAATTACCTAGTTAGTGGGTAATTGGGTGTAATTGGCAAGGGTAATTACATTCTCCAATTCACAGGGGGTGGAGGGTGGGGGGGCTGTGAATTACTGGTAATTACACCATGTAATTACAAGCTGATTACTTTTTTAATTTCTTCCTTTTATTTCTATTTTTATTTTTTTAGTTTTAATGTATTTTTATTATTATAATGTTTTCTAAAAATATTTTATTTTTATTTAATATTATTTATATTTCATTTCCTTCTCATTCTCAGCCTTTACTTCATATAATTCCATGCATTTTTTCGTATTATCTAAAAAAAATCATTAGTATAATTTACTAGTATTCTAATTTTCGAATTAAAGTAGAATCATTATTGAATAAAGTTATGGACTTACATTTTCCTTTTCTTTTAAATCATATTTATGTACGTTATGTTGAAATTTGGCATAGAGTATTATGTTAATTTTTTTTGTTTTGAATATAGAACTTATGTTGCATTTTCAATTTCATTTGTTTTAGGAGTATTGACTCGATATTTCACATTGAAAGCTATTTTTTTAAGTTATGCTTGATAGATTATCTTTTTGCCAAAAGTTTTATAATTTTATGACATGATATTTATAATATTAATCTTTTTGTCAAACATGCATTTCTTAATGTTCATAGAAATTTTGTACTTTTAGCTTTTATGATTAATTTAATTAAAATATACTAAATTGAAAATTATAAATCAATTATTTTTGAACATAT
>JAJOOR010041829.1:0-13242 GCA_036250505.1 Solanum acaule
AGAAAGTCTTCCGCTTGCTATTGTTTTTTTTTTATGAAATGTTTTCTTGGTAAAGAAAGTTTTTAATTCCTTATGATTTTAGTGTCTATGCGATGAATGAATGCTAAGAGGCTTGTATTAGACCTCTTCGAGGTCGAGTACGCCGGTTACGACTAGGGGGTGGTCCCGGGTCGTGACAATGTATTCTTAGTTTAGGTGGATCCACTAGCTAAATATACCTACGGGAGCACGTAGTTTATGGGATAAGGAGATTGTTACTAGAAACCCGGTCTCAGGAGAGCTTCCATCTCATGAGACTTTTTCTAGAAACCCGGCCTCTACTAACAGGAGAGCTTCCATCTCAATGTCAATATCCACTTGGTGCTAAGCATAAATCCCATGGAGTAGTTATTAAGTTTTGACTTAACTCTTGTCTCATGAAAGGATGTCCCTTGGACAACCAATCCAACTTAGTCCATTAGGATAGGTCTTTAGATCATGTGTGAGAAAACCTTTCACCGTCCATGTCTACATGTAAATCTTATATTCAATTATGTGAGAAAGCCTTTCAACCTTAGAATCTTCATTATGTGAGAAAACCTTTCACATCATGTTAATTATGCGTTTATGAGAATGTCCTTTCACAACACAATATAAAATATCATCATTTGGCACCTTACTCTCAAAGCACCCTTAAACATTTACATAATCTTCATAAAAACATGCATAATTCCATAATCACCTTTTTAAGGCCAAAACCCCTCTTTCAATCATCAATATTTAGAAATCAAGGGTTAAATATGGATTTCATCATAAACTCATGCAATTCTCTCATTACATGCTTAATTTCATATAACTCTTTCTTAAAGATCAAAATCCCACAACATATAGTTCATAACTTGAAAAGATAGGGATCACATGGGTTCATAGGGGAAAACATCATAAAACTATAGAAATTCATTAATTCATGCTTAGAAGATCATAACCCAATCAATTAAATCAATAATCAAAAGAACCCATGGTGATTTAACAAAACCTTAGCTAATTGGGGAATTCTACCTTTTGAAATAGAGGAATTGGGGACTCCATGAATGAGAGGGATTCGTGGATGAAAACTACCATACCTCAAGTCAAATTGCTTATCTTCAATGGAGGAATTGAGACCTTAGCTTGAAACCCTAGGTTGAATCTTCTTCTTCTTCTTCTTTAAGTTTCTATAGAGAGAATATTTGAGAGTAATTTGGTTTTCTTTTGGGAATTTGGAAGAATGAATTAAATGGGGTGAATTTAGGGGTAAAAGGCTTATATAGGGGTTCAAAACTTAGGCAAAATGACATAGTATAGGGATTAATTAATTAGGAAAAGACCCAACTGCCCCTAAAAATAACTACCAGCTGCCCTCGACGCCCCACGACTGACGGACCGTGGTTGGACCTACGGTCCATCCTCCACCTCCGTCGATAGACATAGAGATTTTTGCATGGACCTACGGCCACCCATCGATGGGCCGTGAACTGACCTACGGTCCGTCCTGCACAACCGTCGATGGTGGTCAGAGACATGACATTTGGGACTCGGACCACGGACCGTGGTCTGACCTACGGTTCGTAGGTCGAGTCGTGGTCCTGGACCTCTGCACTTTAGCAGGGTGGCCAACCCATGGACCACACCTACGGTCTGTGGTTCAACCCACGAGTCGTGGTTGCCCTCCGTGGCTGGCCCCTGCAACTTCTGTAATTTGACTAAATTCCCTATTTCGGATCCGGGGCGTTACAATATCTCCCCCTTGGGATCATTCGTCCTCGAATGAGATTCTAGACAAGTCTTAAATGAAAAATACTCAAGACTAGCAGCCCATCATGCATACAACTCATCAAAATGCACATAATCAAGGAGGAAACATCAACTTCAACCTAAACATGCTCAATGCATCACAGGGAAGTAGGAACTACATCAATCAACCCAAAATGCATGAAAATTTCAGATTTCTCATATTCATGGAGGAACAACCTTCTCCAAGCTCAACACAATCCCATGGAGCCTTTATGCAATTCATTCTCAAAAAGCATATTTAGTGCATGTTCAACAATCATCTCATGAAGTTTATAGGCCACTCATACTCAATGCACAACAACATGAGGAAATAAATCATATAAGCCATTTATTTCAAAATTCAAGCTTTTCATGAACATGCATAACATAAGGAAATCATGGAAACACATAAATCACACATGACTCCCAAAATATAGAACAAACCAAGAGGAAATCATTACCTCAAGCTAGAGTAGGAGTAGAAGTAAAGAGATAAGGATATCGGACATCATGTCGGTCTCGGCCTCCCAAGTAGCACCATCAACTAAATTATTCCTCCATAACACCTTTGCCAAAGCAACTTCCTTGTTTCTCAACTTTTTGACTTGTCGGTCTAAAATCTCAACCAAAGCCTCTTCGTAAGAAAGATTCTTTTTAACCTCCGAACCCTCTAAGGAAACTATGGATATTGGATCCCCAACACATTTCTTCAACATGGAGACATGGAAAACTGGATACACCGATGCCAACTCATTTGGCAAATCAAGCTCATATTTAACCTTACCAATACGCCTCAAAATCTTATATGGGCCTACAAAATGGGGACTAAGTTTCCCTTTCTTACCAAACCTCATAACACCCTTCATGGGTGAGATTTTACAATAAACCCAATCATGAACCTTAAATTCAAGATCCCTCCTTCTAACATCAACATATGACTATTGCGGACTTTGTGTCGTTCTCAACCTCTCTCTAATAAGTCGAATCTTCTCTATGGCCTCATGTACCAATTTGGGACCTATGAGAGCAACTTCACCCACCTCAAACCATCCTATAGGAGACCTACACCTCCTACAATAAAGAGCCTCAAATTGAGCCATATTTATACTCGAGTGATAACTGTTATTATAGGCAAATTCTATCAAATAGTCATCCCAATTACCCTTAAAATCAATCACACAAGCCCTCAACATGTCTTACAAAGTCTGAATAGTACGCTCCTCTTGCCCATCAGTTTGGGGATGAAAAGTCGTGCTAAGCTTATATTTTGTACCAAAACCCTTTTGGAATGACTTCCAAAACTGTGAAGTAAATTGGGTACCTCGATCAGAAATAATGGACAAGGGCACTCCATGCAACCTTACCATCTCTCTCAAATACAACATAGCATAATCTTCCGCCGAATAGGAAACTTTGACAGGAATGAAATAAGCAGATTTCGTCATCTAATCCACTATTACCCAAATCGAGTCATGTTGTCGCCGAGTGCGTGGCAACCCTACAATGAAGTCCATATTCACATCTTCCCACTTCCAAGTAGGAATACCTATGTCTTGGGATAACCCTCCCAGTTTTTGATGTTCAATCTTCACTTGTTGACAATTAGGGCACTTAGCCACAAATCCCGCAATATCCTTCTTCACCCCATTCCACCAATAGAACTATCACAAATCACGGTACATCTTGGTGGCTCCCGGCTGAATAGAATATCGAGAACTATGAGCTTCTGCCAAGATCTATTCCCTCAAGTCATCAACATTCGAAACACATAAACGACCTATCTAAGTACCCCATCTCCCCCTTGGGAGAAAGTCTCAACGGACTTTTTGAGCACCACCTCTTTCAATTCTACTAATATTGGATCAAGACCTTGCTTAGCCTTCACATCCATCACAAAAGATGATTTGGACCCATGATGAACCATGACACCACCCTATGAACATCTCGAACCAACTTTTTCTTTTCATCATTGACATGAACAACACTATCCATTGATAGTCGACTAAGAGCATACATTACCATATTTTTTTACCGGGGTGATAAAGAACACTCATGTCGTAATCCTTCAATAAGTCTAACGACCTTATTTGGCAGAAATTCAAGTCTTTTTTACTAAACACATATTGCAAACTCTTATGATTGGTGAAAACATCAACATGAACCCCATACAAATAATGCCTCCAAATCTTTAAGGCAAATTCAACCGCTGCCAATTCAAGGTCATGGGTAGGATAATTCTTCTCATGGATCTTAAGTTGCCTCGAAGCATAGGCAATAACTTCACCATTTTGAATAAGTACACATCCCAACCCAAGTCTAGAGGCATCACAATACACCAAAAAACCATCATTACCCTCCTGTAGGGTCAACACCGGAGCAGAGGTAAGTATATCTTTCAACTCTTGGAAACTTTTCTCACAAGCTTCCGACCATATGAATTTAGCCTTCTTTTGAGTCAAAGTCGTCAAAGGAGAAGCAATAGAGGAAAACCCCTCAACAAACCTTCTATAGTAATCGGCCAAACCCAAGAAGATTCTAATATCGAAATGAGATAGAGGTCCAGGCCAACTCTTGACCACATTCGTCTTAATAGGATCTACCTCAATTCCCTTGCTTGACACAATATGCCCAAGAAAAGCTACTGATCTTAGCCAAAATTCACATTTTCTAAACTTTGCAAAAAGTTGTTAGTCCTTAAGAATTTGCAACACGATCATCAAACGATCAATTTGCTCATCCTCACTTTTCGAATAGATCAAAATATCATTGATAAACACAATTACGAACATATCAAGGTATTGTCTAAACACCCTATTCATCAAATCCATAAATGTCGTTGGAGCATTAGTAAAGCCAAACGACATCACCAAAAACTCATAATGACCATACCGCGTTTGAAAAGCCATTTTTGGAATATCGCTATCATTCACCCTTAATTGGTGGTAACCCGAACGAAGATCAATCTTAGAGAAATAACTTGCCCCTTGAAGTTGGTCAAACAAATCATCTATTCTCGAAAGAGGATAATTATTCTTAATGGTCACTTTGTTAACTTACGATAATCAATACACATACGAAGGGAGCCATCTATCTTCCTTACAAACAAAACGGGAGCACCCCATGGAGAGATACTCGGTCGGATGAAACCCTTATCCAATGAATCCTTCAATTGATCTTTCAACTCCTTAAGTTCCACCAGAGCCATTTTATAAGGAGGAATAGAGATAGGTTGCGTATCTGGGAGAAGGTCAATACCGAAGTCTATTTCCCGCTCGGGAGGAATACCAGATAAATCATCGAGGAAAACTTCTGGAACTCATTAACTATGGGGACCGACTCAAGAGTAGGGGTTTCAAAATCTACATCTCTCACCCTAACTAGATGATAAATTCAACCCTTAGAAATCATCCTTCTAGCTTTGTGACAAGAGACAAACCGACCCTTGGGTATAGAATTTCCCCCCTTCCACTCTAGGATAGGCTCATTTGGAAACTGAAATCTGACCACTCAAGTTCTACAGTCTATAGAAGCATAGTAAGCATACAATCAATCCATCCCAAGGATAACATCAAAATCTAACATATCAAGCTCTACCAAGTCAACAAAAGTAACTCTATAGGATAAGGAAACGAGACACTGTCTATAGACCCTCTTAGCCACAATAGAATCACCAACGGGAGTAGAGACAAAAAAAGGTTCTAACAGCTCATCCGTCAGAACATCAAACCTCATAGCCACATATGGCGTCAGAAAAGACAAAGTAGCATCGGGATCAAGTAAAACATACACATCAAGTTGGAAAACTTTTAACATACCGATAACCACATTTGTAGAACTCTCTTGTTCACCATGGGCTTGAAGTGCATAGAAGTGGTTTTGCTTGGGAGCATTGGAATCCGAAGCTTGTTTTCCCTCTCTCCCTTTAGCCGTAAGCATGGGGCAATCCCTCATTTTGTGACCACTCTTCCCACAACTAAAGCAATCGTCTGTGCCGGCTAGACACTTACCATCATGCTTCTTCCCAGACTTAGCACAAGTAGACCTAGCCAAAGAAGAACCACCTTCATTACCTCCATGAGGTTTAGGGTTAGACACCCTATCCTTGTTAAACTTAGGAGGAGCGTTGGAGGAACCTTGATCGGATAACCCTTGTCGAAACTTAGGATAACCATGTCCATCGGATCTAATTACCATCACTAGTCTTAGCCCTTTTTACCTCCCTAGACTTTTCCTTGAGTTTCTCATCTTCAATTTGTTGTGCGTGCACCATGAGATGAGAGATGTCCATGTCACAAATGACCATGACGGTACGACACTCTTTAACCACCATTTTGGACACACCCGACACAAACTTACTCATCCTTGCCCTAGAATCGGCAACCATTGTTGGAGCATATTTCCACAATTGTGTGAACTTTAGAGCATATTCCCTCACACTCATACTTCATTGACAAAGTTTGATGAACACAAGAACCTTTGCTTCCCTCATCTCAAGGGGAAAAAACCTATCAAGAAAAGCACATTTAAACATTTTCCACTCTATAGGACCCTCTCCTACCGATCTTATTTCCTTCCATTGGTTGTACCACACTTGAGCAACATCTTTCAACTGATAAGCAGCCAATTCTGCTTTCTCTCCCGGAGTCACTCCCATGATATCAAGTACCTTATAGACCTCATCGATAAAATCTTGAGGATCTTCCTCAACTTTGGAGCCATGAAACTTCAGAGGGTTTATCCTCATAAAGTCCCTCACTCTTGAAGCTGTCGTACCCACATTTGGGTTCATGGGGAATACCACCTCTCTATTGGCTTGAGCCAACACTTGGAAAGTCGATCTAAACTTCGCATTTGTAACTTGTTTGGCCAAAGGATTGACCAGAGCTTGAGGAGGAGCTTGGGGAGGAGCTTCTTGGTCCACATTCTCCCTCACATTCCTTCTAGTATAAGCCCTTCGAGTAGACATATCCTGAAGAGCATAGGGTAAGGGTTAGGAGAGAGATTTAATAGAGTTAAACTCCATGGCACGACTTTAGAGTAATGAAAGAAGTGGAGTTTCCTAATCATCTTGTAGCCTCTCATTCATAAATGTGGCGCGCTTCAAACTCATGAACAAGACTCTACTAGACGTGGCATTATGAGACATCCTAGGACCATTCTAAACATTGTGCTCTAATTACCAAGTTTGTCATGACCCAGGGTACCCCCTAGATGTAACATGGCGTATAGAACCCCAAAGGACTCCATACAAGACACTTAGCTCTCATAACATAAGAAATAGAACAATAAGTGTAAAACAACCTTTAAGTCCAAAACAATTTTTATAGAAAAACGGAAGTCTAAACTCTTGTCTCATCATAGCCATCTATTACAATCGAATGAAATTGGGCCTAGCCCATACATCATGTTCAAAAGAGAAATACATGAACAAAAACTGAAAGCAATAAACTCCGTCCTTGAAGCATGAGGATTCACCAAAACTCGGGAAATATCCAAGTCAAACTCTAGCCACGAAATTCGAGAACCAGACTGTCGGACCCTACATTTTAGGAAAAATATAGGCAAGAGTATGCGTCAGTACAAAAATGTACCAAGTATGATAGTTATGCATAAAAACATTTAAAACATGCTAAAAGGGACATTTTGTTTCATAACATGCATTTTACCAAGTTAAAACATCATATGAGAGAGTTGGAGAACATAAGTCATAACATCATATTTAAGACAAGCTTGCTTCATCATTAAAACCTTTGAACACTACCGGGATACTTCTTTAAGCATGCCTTAGTTCGTTATTCATCTTGTTATTGTGGGAATAAGACTTAACCGACAAGAGACCATGTGAACTATAATGTGATCACCCGGTGTTACCCACACCGAAAAGGGGTGTCCTACTTGCCTAAGGCAGAACCATGTATTCTTAGCTTAGGTGGATCCACTAGCTAAATATCCCACGGGGGCACATAGTTTATGGGATAAGGAGATTGTTACTAGAAACCCAGCCTCTACTAACGAGAAAGCTTCCATCTCAATGTCAATATCTACTCGGTGCTAAGCATAAATCCCATGGAGTAGTTATTAAGTTTTGACTTAACTCATGTCTCATGGAAGGATGTCCCTTGGATAACCAATCCAACTTAGTTCATTAGGATAGGTCTTTAGATCATGCATGAGAAAACCTTTCACCGTCCATGTCTACATGTAAATCTTAGATTCAATTAAGTGAGAAAGTCTTTCAACCTTAGAATCTTCATTATGTGAGAAAACATTTCACTTCATGTTAATTATGCGTTTATGAGAATGTCCTTTCACAACACAACATAAAACATCATTATTTGGCACCTTACTCTCAAAGCACCCTTAAACATTTACATAATCTTCATAAAAACATGCATAATTCCATAATCACCTTTTTAAGGCCAAAAACCCTCTTTCAATCATCAACATTTAGAAAACAAGGGTTAAATATGAATTTCATCATAAACTCATGCAATTCTCTCATTACATGCTTAATTTCATAGAACTCTTCCTTTAAGATCAAAATCCCACAACATATAGTTCATAACTTGAAAACATAGGGATCACATGGGTTCATAGGGTAAAACATCATAAAACTATAGAAACTCATCAGTTCATGCTTAGAAGATCATAACCCAATTAATTAAATCAATAATCAAAGGAACCCATGGTGACTGAAGAAAACCCTAGCTAATTGGGGAATTCTACATTTTGAAATAGAGGAATTTGGGGACTCCATGAATGAGAGGGATTCATGGATTAAAACTACCATACCTCAAGTCCAATTTCTTATCTTCAATGGAGGAATTGAGACCTTAGCTTGAAACCCTATGTTGAAACTTCTTCTTTTTCTTCTTCAAGTTTCTAGAAAGAGAATATTTGAGAGTAATTTGGTTTTCTTTTGGGAATTTGGAAGAATGAATTAAATAGGGTGAATTTGGGGGTAAAAAGGCTTATATAGGGGTTCTAAACATAGGCAAAATGACATAGTATAGGGATTAATTAATTAGGAAAAGACCCAACTACCCCTAAAAATAATTGCCAGCTGCCCCCAACGCCCCACGACCGACGGACCGTGGTTGGACCTACGGTCTGTCCTACACCTCCATCGGTAGATACAAAGAATTTTTCCTGGACCCAAGGCCACCCATCTACGAGCTGTGGAGGTCAGTCCTGCATGACCGTCGATGGTGGTCAGAGACATGACATTTGGGCCTCAAACCACGGACAGTGGTCTGACCTACGGTCCGTAGGTCGATCCGTGGTTCTGGACCTCTTAACTTTGGCAGGGTGTCCAACCCACGAACCACACCTACGGTCCGTGATTCAACCCACGAGCCATGGTTGGCCACCGTGACTGGCACCTGCAACTTCTGTAGTTTGACTAAAGTCCCTATTTCGTATCTGGGGTGTTACCATTTTATTATTATGATTTGACGAGTTTGTATGCTTATGTTTGGCCTACTTGTTAACTGTGATTGATGCACTTGTTACTTGTGGTTGATCTACTTGAAATTGAGATTGTTTTACTTGATACATGTTGGTTGTTTAATTGTGACTATTGGATTGTGCTTATTGAGCCTCAGGATATGTGTATTGTAGAACTTTAGGTTGAGCTGATTTCTGTGCAGGTTGTAGTTTGAGGAGGTTCGGTTGGGATGAAAGGAGTATTCGATTTCTAGCTAGTTTGCATTGTTTGTTAGGTTTCTTGCTGGTAATGTATTAATTGGTACTCACTCTTTGTTTCTACACTTGTGTAGGTTCCGAGTCTGGTACCATGTGATTGCTCTTTCTCTCCCATCTCAGTGGCTTGTCAAAGAACGGTTGAGAGGTAGTTGTTTGTCATCCCGATGGGCCCTCTAATTCTTCTTTTTATGTTTTTTTCTATTTGAGAAAATAAAGACTTGATACTTGTACTTATTTCTTAATTTCGCACTTTATGTATTAGTGGTTTACACACGTGACAACCAGGTTTTGGGGTGTTAATAGAATGAATAAGTTATTCCATTTTTATCTTGTTCTTGATTTACCTTTCTACATTCGTTGGGTTGAGGCTGACTTATCTTGGTGGGAACAGAAGAGCGTCATCACATCCATTTTTGGATTGTGACAACTGATTTCTATCCAAGTGGGTTTAAATAAAAATTATATGCCTTCAATTATAGCTAAACTGTTGATAATGAGGAAAAAAATTCCAAAAAAGATTTGGTATCAGATGTGTTATTTAAAATGTAGCAATACTTGTACGTATAAAGCTAACAAAGTTCTCCTATCATAATTGGTTCAAGGTCAGAAACCCAAATAATTCTTATCTAGAAATTAAATGTTCGGCATATAATCAATTGCTCCATCACTATCCAATGCACAAAGTCGAGTCTCCAAATAAGGTGGGTGAATGTTAGATTTTCTAACATTAAAGGGAGAGATGATAAGCAATTGAGAAAATAAGTTATACATAATGAATTACCATTGATATGATCCTCGTTGAAAAGATAACTTAAGTCAATTGTCAGACACATTCGCTGACCATATGTTATAATCCAGTTATAAATGCTTTAATGAAAAGTTTTTGAAGGACATAATTTATGGCACGTCTAAAGTGTGATAGATTAATTTATTCAAAATATAAAACTTCTTGAAAAATAAGAGTAAATGATCAATATTGTCATAATAATGAGGCAAGTGTTATAGAAAGAGCACCATGACATAACACTGGTTCAAGTACCTGAAAATGGTGAAAAATAAAAGGAGCTTGACAAAATATGTCATATTAGAATCGATACAAAACAACCCTCGACAATATTTGATATAATGTAGCGCTCAAAATTATAAATGGTGACAAGGGTCATGATATTAAATCTGTCAAATGAGTTAACAAATAAATGATTGGCCAAATAAAATATGCAAATATCTTATGAAAGCATATTTTATTTCACTTGAAAAAGTGATGTCATGAACTTGTAGTTCATATATCATGATATACTGTCAATGGGGTACAAATAGATTGTTATGTGAAAGGTCAAATAGAAAAAAAAAATCATAAGATAGAAAGTACGACTTGTGCCTTGGGGCATAAAAATGTTCCGCAAAAGTAATGACATTATTGTATGGAGATATGTTCTCCTATGGTGAATGCAATGAAGTTTCTTTCAGTCCCACAATATATGAAAAGCTTGAACCGTATAATGAATGATTATAGTGTCTAGCTAGACAATAATATTCTATGAAAATTCTTGAACAATTTAGAGAGGGTTTTAAGCGATTTCATTGAATAGTACCTTAATGGTTGTGAGATCGCTTAACATAAAGATCAATTTTGATCTCATTAAAATGGTTAGAAAGTATCATGTCATAGTGCAATTTGTGCACTTATGTATCCTGCTCTTATTATACATGTTATAATAATTTTATTAAAGTGCGTGTAAAATATAATATCACTCTTATCAAAAGAGATATTAGAATAAATCAAATATTAATACAAAATATTTATTCTGACCAATTGTGTCAAAGCTTATTGGTTATGAAGTTGTAGGAAGTTATGAAGTTTGATCTCAAGAAAGTTGCTTATTTTCATGTGGGAATATTGTCATATCAAATCATTCCAGAGAATAGTCAATTTTATTGTCATACAAGTAAAAGTGTCCCTTAGTGCTTAGTTGTCGCTACTAACAAGTCAAACGAGCAATTTATCTATACCAACAAGATCATAAATCGAGTGATTGTCAAAAATATAATTGACTGAGATCGATAAACATATCCTGAAAATATGTGACCTTAGATATTCCAACATAATATGAATATAATGTTGCATGCATAACTCAACTAAGCGGGGGACACATCAAAGGAGTCTGATGTTCAATAGTTCGTACTCACCAAGGCATTAACAACTTCAAACTTTGAGAAGTTGAGATAATTGGAATTCGTCATCTTTGAATTGTTAAGTGATGTCATCATCAGGGGAAGTAAATAACACTTTTTTCCCCTTAACCAGGTTTTATCCCACTGGATTTTCCTAGTAAATGTTTTTAATGATATAACAAACAAAACATATTACTACACCTTTTCTTTTTTACTAAAAAAAATTCTTTTACATGGACATACAAGGGGAGTGATGGAAGTTAAACAAAATGCTCTCTAAGGAAAAGAAAACCCTTCCACCATCAACCCTAGTTTGCCTACTTTCTGATTGGCGTCACGGCCATTGGCCAACCTCCTCCAGAGGTAGGCCTGCTGGCAACACCACCACGACCTTCATATGTTGATTCTTTGACGCGGTACAAGCCTAACATTAAAACAGGGGCTGAGCCAGCCCTCTGTTAGGGGGTTCATCTGAACCTCCTTCGGCGGAAAATATTACTATTTATCCATGGTTAAAATTATTTTTTATGTATATATAGTAGATGTCGAACCCCCTTCGGTTAGTTCGTGTGTTTAATTCTTCAGATTTTGAACCCTCTTATTAAAAATCTCAGCTCTGCCACTACATTAAAACCCTACCATTGAAATCAATATCATACATGCAATGAGAACCACAAGTAATATGAGAGCAGGAAGAAGTTAATCAGATGATAATCAATGAGAAACTGGAGTATACCATGATTGGAAAGTTTTCTTATGGTTGGTCAGATATAGAGAAGTTACGAAAACTTATTCTAAAACAATATGAATTAAAGAGAGAATGCAATATTGGTCTTTAGAGTAATAGACATGTGTTGATAAGGGCTACACATGTCTATTTCTTTCTACTTTTAATTTCAGTACATAATTTTTATTTTATAACATAAACTAATTAGATCAGCTAATTAAATTCTTGAATAATTATAGTAATTTTTTCCTTAAAAATTGGGAGAAAATAATAGAGAAGATTCCGCAATATGAGAAACTTGATAATATTAGCCTGTGACTATATATACCTCAACCATAATTAAAATAAATTTTGATAGTCAAACTGACTCTTTCTCTGTCGAAGGAAATCAGTGTTTCTTGGAAAGACCAATTTCTCTAAAATACATACAAAATAGACAAAGAAAAATATTGTTAAAATTCAAGAAGCCAGCCAGAGGAATCATTGTTTCTCTGGCAAAAGAAAGGGGGAAGAAGAAAAGGAGGAATTTTGAGAGGTTTGATGGAGAGCATTCCAAGGTGGGAGGTGTTGTCTTTGTGTGGAATTGGTACATGGGTCATTCTATCTTCAATGTTTAATGTCACCCAAAAGATTAGATCTTTAACTCAACCATGGGTTTCTAGCTATGTTCTTTCTACCACTCCTATTACTTTGAAGATCCAGGTTTGCTCTTTTTTACTTTCTATGCCTGTGAAAGTTTTATGTTTATAATGATTGATTTCCTTTTTATTCTTTTTTTGCAGAAATATCACAACAAATATTTGGATGCCTTCTTTTCTGCCCTTTCTTGTGTTGTTTCTGTGCCATTC
>JAJOOR010041830.1:0-11810 GCA_036250505.1 Solanum acaule
TTATGAACTTACGTAAGAAGAATAATAAACCCAGAACTTCAACTTGAATTTCAAAACCAAAAATCTTCAAAACTAAATTCAGAAATCAATATTTGCTAGATTTGCAACTTAATCTCCCAAGTCACAAAGTAAAACTAGAATAATAATGTCCAACCCCCAAAAACGAGATTTACATGCCCTATTTATAGAAAACAAATCCTAATTTAAAAGGGAAACAAATTAAGGAAAGTTTGTTCAGGCACAAGTCTTCATTCTACGAGACTGACTTACAGACCGTCAATGGATCTACGGTCCGTAAGTCCCTTCGGTCAGCCAGGACTTGTAAAATATTTCATCTTCCAAAAATCAGCTCCTCTGAAGCAAACGATGGACTTGCAGTACGGACCGTAGATCGATCTACGGTCCGTCAGTCCCCTACGTAGCTCCACACTTGGAATCTTCAAAAATCAGGTACTGGAACCCTCGCAGTATCAATCTACGGATCACCAGGACGGTCCGTAGATCAATCTACGGACCGTCAATGTCCACCGTGGTTTCACACTTGGTCAGATTTCCCTGATTTGTCTTCCATACCTTGCCTGCTGATCTATGATCATCGCCTACGGACCGTCAATGGACCTACGGTCCGTAGATCACCTATGTGAATGCCCTGTTTTTGCATTTCTTTCAGTTGTCTCTATACTTCCGCGCCTGAACATCTTTCCTGCAAAATATGATAAAAACACATAAAAACCAATACAAAAAGGCCCTAGACACACACAACTTTTAAGTGAAATGTATTAGAAATACCGTAAACTCACGGTATATCATGGAACATCAGGGAAGTCTGACCAGTGTGGAACCACGGAGCAGACGATGGACCGTAGGTCGACCCACGGTTCTTCCTACACATCCGTCGATGATGATCTGGGAGTTGAAGGTTCTAGTACCTAATGAAGTTTCTAAGTATGGAGCCATGGAGGGTGACCTATGAACCGTAGGTCGTGCCATCGACAGAAGTCGTGTTCCAGCAATTTATTTCCTTATTTTGCTTCCTATTTTATTTAGGATTTGTTTTCTATAAATATGAGTTGTAATCCTCATTTTTGGAGGTTAGACATTATTGTAAGGTTTTAGTTTTGTTCTTTGAGGAATTAATTTGCAAACTCTTCGCAACTAATTTTCCGGATTTCATCTTATAAGATTTTCACTTTGAAATTCAATTGAAGATTTCGGGTTTCATCAATTCTACTTGTAAGTTCATGAATTCTTCTTATCTAATTATGAATTGTGAACTCTCAAGCATGAGTAGCTAAATCCACAACTAGGGTTGTGGGAACAATAAGCAATTAACAAAGTATGAGTAATAATTAAGTAATTCTTGAATAGTGTTTATGCATGTATTGTTAATTCTTTCGCTTAGAAGTCTTTTTAACGGTTGCAAACGTTAGAACTCGCCTCGTTCCTACTTGCCGGACCAAGGAGGTAATGAATGAGAAAAGGATTAAACAATAGAAATTTAGTGGATGATATCTAATAGTCTAATTTCAATTGGAGTGAGGGTAAAACCTAAGTCATACATTGATGTGATGACTGATTTGAGGTAAATGTAAGGGTTAGTAAAGCATACACCCGTAGCCGGACCAAGGTGTGTGGTGAAATTCCCTACTTGGAGGACCAATCACTTAGGGATACCTAATTTACCAACTTTGCATGTAAAACACTAGGAAAGAATTACTATTATTAGGATTACTATGTTAAAAGCTTGTGGGGAACACATATGCCCTAGTTTCTTTCTTATATTGATAACTCTAAGTTTGAATCTTGTCTACTTGTTACTTAAACATTCAAATCAGTTACTTACTTACAAAATCCGCCCTGCTTGCTTTTCTCGAAAATAGTTTGACTAAATGGATATAATAGTGAGTTAAGTTTAAGTCTGAACTATATTCCTCGTGGGATCGACCCCAACCTACAAGTTGGGTTCTTTACTTGATAACGATCGCTTATACTTCTTTAGAGAGGTGTAATTTGAGTGTATCAGCACGAACTTGTGCAAGGAGTAAAAACGAAATGATTTTTTTTATTAAACCCTATTTTACTCTAACTTATTTTATTATTTTATGAAAATTTCCAAAAATGCCCTTCCGAGTCATTACATTCAGACAATGTAATTACACCAAATTCAATTACCAGGGTGGCTTTCCAAACATGCCCTAATAAAATATTAGAAAAATGTCATTATTTGATAAACGTTAAGTTATTTGAATTATAAATAAATATTTTAAGATTGATTAAAATAAAATGGAACTACATGGACTACATATATAAATTATAACAATAAAAATATTTGTTAGAAAAAAAACCAGTCATCTTCTTTTGGAAAAAAAATCAACACAAATTAATCTTCAAATAAATAAGTGAAACATCTCAATGTTCTATAATGTGTTTGCTCATGTACTTTTCTCTAAAATAGATAATAAACATGACACATTCAAATGATTTTAAACAAATTTATAAAGACATCATCTTCCAATTTCAATAACGCATAGTTATGAAATTGTTTTTACTTTAATTAAATAAAAGAGAAAAGTGTCCGAAAAATACTTCAACTTTGACTGAAATTGAAGTAACAATCCCTAACTTTGGGAAGGACCTATTACCCCTCTGCACTATTTAATAATGTATTGTAAATACATATACATGCCCAGCTGGACCATTTACTCAGTCAATGTTAGTTGCATGTGTCACACACGCTCTTTAATTCATTAAATTAATTAAATTAGTCAATTAGTTTAATAATTTCATTTTATGTAATATATTTTAAAATTCAAAAAAAGAAGAAATCAAATTTGGGCAAACAAACCTTTCTCTTTCCCAAACCCTTGAACAAATCGTATTGCCCCTTTCCCTTAGGTTGATCCCACATCAAAGACCAAATCGTATTTCTTGTTAGTTCTTGATAGTTCTTGATAGCGTGTTAGCTTTTCTTGATCGTATTTCTTGATCGTGTTTTTTGATAGCGTGGCCTAAATCGTGGATCTATGACTATTTCTTTTCTAAACTAGTGACCTGAATTAGTAGTTCTTGAAGGTTAGTCCTTTTTTCGTGTCATCTAACCTTAGAATTGAATGTTTCATCCGAAATTATCTAGGGTTTGGTTACTATTGACGTTATTGTTGATTTTGAAGTAAATTTTTTTAAGGTTTATCAATAAATTAGGGTTTTTACTATTCATAAATTATAACTTGTTACTGATTACGATATATGTTTGAGTTGTATATGCGCACCAATTGTTGATAAATTAGGATTTTCTAGTCTTTCCCCAAATTATTTGATTTGTAAGAACCAAATATATTCTTCAATTTTTAATATTTATGTATTGGGATTGTGACATAATGAGCTATTATCATGGTGGAATTTTGAATAGTAAGAGTCGAACACCGTTATATGAGGGTGGAGAAATCACTGAAATATTCGATGTCGATGTGGATAAGATGTTTTACTTTGAACTAACTAATGATATTAAAGAGTTGGGGTATACTACAGGTTGCACATTTTATGTTAGGCCACCTAGGAGTGACTTTCTATTATATATACTAACTGATGGGGATATTTTTGAACTTTCACAAAGCTTTAAAGATGGGGATATTGTTGAGGTCTATCTTTTTCACATGGTTGATCAAGTGGATGGCCCCATTGGTTTTTTGAAATACACTCCTACCAATGAGGAATCTTTTGGTGCTTTTAATAAAGAAGGGGATAAGGGGGACCATATAGGTGAGAGGGTTGTTGATATTAATGAAAATGCTGAGTTTGAAGCTGCAACTACTCAACTAGCAGCTTCTCAAAGTTCTACAGTTGCTGAGTTGAGACTGTTGCACCTACTCAAGCATCAACTTCTGCAACTGCTTATGTTGAGACTTTTGCACCTACTCAATAATCTGGTACTGTATTTGCTGAGCCTATTGTTGTTGAACCAACTCAACCAACAGATAATCCAAGTGTTGAATATGTTATTGTTGAGGATGACATTCTAGTGCTAGATTCAGACCAGTTAACTGAAAATAGTTCAAATTTAGACCATCAAGATATATTCAATGAAGGTGATGCTGAATATGAAAGTGATGTCCATGAGAAAATATAAACTTAAGGTCTGAGAGGAGGTCATACCAAAGGAGGAAGACAAGAGAAAGAATATCAAATGACCCAGAAGAAGTTCCAGTTGTTGAAGTTGGTCCAGATGTGGGTTTTGATGAGACTAAACTTGTCAATAAAAAGTTAAAGTTTCTGGGGATGAGTATGTGTGTTGTAGTTCTGATTCTTATAGTGTTGGAACTGATTCAGATGATAAGACAGAGAGGGATAGTAGAAAAGTAATTTTTGATAAAACTACTGAAAAGGTTATGTGGGAGTTGGGCATGATTTTTGAGAATGTGAATGATTTTAGGTATGTTGTTAAAAATATTCACTTCAAAAAGGTATCCAGTTAGAAAAGTTTACTAATGATTCAAAAAAGGTAAGGGTTAGATGTAAAGAAGGGTGTCCTTGATTGTTATATGCAAGTCTTGATAGAGCTACTAATAACTTTGTGATTAAAACCTATAATCCTAGGCACAAATGTGTGAAGACCACAAGAAATTACATGTGTAATGCTAAGTTCTTGTATAAGCACTACAAAAATAGAATCAGCGAGCAACCAAACATTTAAATTTTCAAATTTCAACAGTTGATAAGAAAAGAGTTGGGAATACATGTTGGGAAGACTACTGCTAGGAGAGCAAGACATAGAATATTACAGGAACTAATGAGTGATCATGTGAAAGAGTTTGGTAGAATTTTTGACTATATAGATGAATTGTTGAGGACCAATCCAGGTAGCACTTGTGTAGTAAAAGTATATGAGAAAAGCTTTTTTTGGTGGATGTAGGAAATGTATTGGTTTAGATGGATGTTTCTTGAAGGGTGTAACCAAAGGACAATTGTTGGTTGTTGTGGCTAAAGATGTCAATAATAAAATGTTGCCTATTGCATGGAGGGTATTAGAGTATGAAAATAAGAACACATGGACATGGTTTTTGAAATTGTTGATAGAGGACTTGGGATTAGGTGATGACAGAGATTACACACTCATTTCAGACATGCAAAAGGTATTTTTTTTTCTTAATTTACTTATGCTTAATGCATTATTATTGTTACTGCAACAATACTGTCTTTTTGTTCATTGTAGGGGCTTACATGAACAATCACAAATCTTTTACCAGAGATGGAGCATAGGATGTGTGCAAGACACATTCTTGCTAACTGGGCAAAAGATTGGAGAGGTTTAGAAAGAAGGAATCAATTTTGGAAATGTGCAAGAAGAACCTTTTAGGGAGAATTGAAGGCAAATTTTGCTCAAATTACATTGTTAGGTAACAAAGATATTGTTCCAGATTTACTTCACTACAATGTAAAAACTTAGTGCAAGAAGTACTTTAGGACTGATGTTAAGTGTGATAGCATAGATAATAATATGACTGAAAGCTTCAATGCTTGGATCTTAGCTCCAAGGCATAAAACCATTATTACTATGCTTTAATAGATAAGGGTAAAAGTAATGACTAGACTAGGACAATTTCATAAATTTTCAGAAACATGGTTAACAAATATTTCTCCAATGGCATTGAGAGTGCTAGAAAAGAACATTAGGAAAAGTCAATGAAATGTCATATTGAGTTCAATGGAGAGAGAGGCTTTGAAATTTCAGATGGATCTTATGTCCATACTGCTGATATGAGTAGTAGGACATGTAGTTGTAGATAATGGATGCTCAAAGGAATACCATGTCCACATGCCATTGCTGGCATTCTTTACAAGAAATGGAAATCAATTGACTATGTTGATAATTGCTACAGTAATGAGACTTATCTAAGAACCTACTGTCACTACCTTTAACCAGTGACCAACATGAACATGTGGCCTGATTCAAGGAATCCTCATGTGGAACCACCAGTTGTTAAATCTATGCCAATAAGGCCAAGAAAGATTAGAAATAGAGAGTATTGAGAGTAAAAAAAAGTCTGGAAAATTACCAAGAAAAGGTGTTTACATGACTTGCAGCATCTGTCATGGAAAAAATCACAACAAAAGGAGTTGTCCTTTAAAGGTATTTCATTTATATGTTATTCCTTATTTATGATTTATATTTGAGATATGTGACTTGTCATCTATTTGATGTTGTAGGATTCTGTTATTGCTGGACGAAGTAATGAAACATGTACTTCTAGTATACTTCCTAAACCTAGATTAAGGCCAAGAAAGACACCTGCTACTTTTGCTGAAGCACCTACTACTGCTGGAGAAGCTCTTAGACCTAGGGGAAGGTCAAAACAAATGTTAATCCTGATGCACTTCCTATAGCTAGGGAAAGGCCAAAAAACAACAAACAATGATTTTGATGTTGAGGCACCTGCAAGAGGCATATGAAGTACTTGTGAACCTATTGCAATATCAACTATAGGTAGATGTATCTTGAATCAATTCATTTTCAAACCCTTTTTATGAATTAATTTTCAAACCTGTTGTAGCATAAAAAAGAGACAATGTTGCTACAACCACTTCCTCACTTGCAAGAGGAAGTAGCATAGGCCTTGAAAAGGTTGTTACAACACCTATAAGAGAAAGAGGCATAGGTATTGGAACGGCTGATGCATCAGTTGCAAGAGAAGAGGCATATACATTAGAAGGGATGATACAACAAAGTCTTAATACCATTCAGATCTATAACAAAGTCTTAATACCATTCAGATCTATAACAAAGTATTAATACCATTCAGACTCTATTAAAATAATAAGTGTTCTTTCATAAAAAAATTCTCTTCTTCCATGATTCTCTTCTGGGCAAGTTTCAAGTTTCTTCCTCTCCTTTTCCAACAAAATACCATATTTTTTCTTTTGAATAAGTAAGTTTTCATAATCTTTTACAAGTATTTATCTAATATTTTTAATATATACAATATGCTTGGATGAATTGATATTTATGAAGAACTCTTCTTGTCACAATTCGTTTATTGTCAAAACTTGTTTGGAAAAAGTTATCATTGTTTCTTGAGAAAAAACTATTTGACAAGAGATCATTTTTTTCTGGGGTGAGTTATAATCTTATTCTTGAAATAATTTTTTGGAAGAAGTTATCTTGGTTTGGATTATAACTTTTGTTGATATAGTGTTTAATTCCTAATTTTAATTTTTTTTATGCACATTCAGATATTGAGAACAAACAATCTTAATGATTTATTGTATAGACCTAGAAGCTACATCTTAATATTTAGATGTGCATTTAGATTCGGCCTAACCCATCGGTGGCCACCTAAAGTTGACACCAATTTTCACTTAGACACCTTAATTAGGCCTTGTTCATTTTGGACACCTCATGTCATGCCCCACTACATCTATTTGACACTTTTTGCTGATGTGTCATATTGAGTGTATCACACTCTCTTCTGACGTGTGAAAAACTTGTTCAATTGAATTTTATTTTCTTCTTATTCTTCTTCTTCCCCAATTTTTAACCACCATCTCCCAAAACTTCAACTCCTTCCGTGGAGAAGTAGATTCGATAGTGCTAATTAGTTAAAACAAAAACAACTAAAATTATAATAGATCAAGCTATAATTAACTTGATTATGAAAAAACATTGAACCGGCAGAGAAAACAACGAAGGAAGATTAAAGAAAATGAATCTTGCGTGAGTCAAGAACTGATCATAAACTTGTAAAGAAGAATTTCAGTGAGAAGACGATTTGGATGGGGGTGGGGGTTTGGGTGGTGAGGCTAGTGGGGAGAATGATTTGGGTGGAGGAGGGGTTGGAGATCGGGTGGTGGGTGTGGTGGGGAAGATGATTTGGGTGGGGGGATCTGGGTTGGGGGCGCTGGAGAAGATAATCTAGGGGGTGGGCTGTGCATTAATTTGTTTTTGAATTATTTGTGTTTAAAAATGACACATGTCATTGATTGATTGACCCTTTTTTTCTATTCAAAATTTATTATTTAAAATTATTTTTTAATATATATGCCACATGTCTTCATTTAATTTGTCACTTTGACATGTCATCAACGAGTATGTTACACACACCTTACACATTTGGCTGATTGTCAAAAAAATGTCAAAATGAGATAGTGGGGCATGACATGAGGTGTCTAAAATGAACAAAATCTACATTAGGTGTCTAAGTGAAAATTGGTGCCAACTTTAGGTGGGCACCGATGGGTTAGGCCTTTAGATTCTGATATCTTAATCTTAATGCACATTTTAATATTCAGATGTGCATTCAGATACAAATAAGACCCAAGATTCTGTCACATATATGATTCGTTTAGACCCTTTTAGATCCATTTAGACACTTTTTTTAAGTAGAAAAATCAAACACACTTAATAGCCTAATGTATGAACCATTTAGATTCAAACCTCAATTAAGTGCAAACAAATGAGGCCTAAAAATTTAATATCACATAATTTATAAAATAATACTTAAAACCTATCCGTCATTAAAACTAAAATACTATATTATCTTACATACAAGATTACACAGTAACAAACATTAATAACGTAAATGAAAATGAAAATTATAACATGTTATCATTTATCCTTAATAACATAAGTATAAATTAATGACTGTAAAAATACATACTAGGATCTGTAACATAAGCAATGGTGTCAGTGAAGAATTCAACAGGAGCAAAGTACATGAATATTTAATTGTGTAGAAGAAAAAGAAGAAGTGGTTCAGAATTTTCGTTATTTTAAAATAAAATGAGAGGAAATCCCTCTATTTATAGACAACAAAGGGTAGTGTGAACAAATGTTTATTGTGCCTTATCAGAAATGTTACAACTATTTGGAAAAGATGCAACCCTTTGAAAATGTCACAACCTTTCATAAAAGTCACAAATTTTCATAAAAGTCGCAACTCTTCATTAAAGTCACAACTTTTCATAAAAAATATAACTTTTCATAAAAATCACAACTTTTGATAAAAGTCACAAATCTTCATTAAAGTCACAACTTTTCATTAAAGTCGCAATTTTTTATTAAAGGGGAAGGTTAGTTTTGAAAATAAATAAATTAAAAGGGAATCCTTGTTTGTGGTGGCACCACGTAGGCGGGCCTAGGGTTTTATATATATGATTTATGATGAGACATTTGCTATCATTATTAAGTATTAACTCTCATTATTTACTCAAACAATTATGACGCTTTCCTTTAGAATGAAAGTTGCTATGAAGCCCCTCTCCTTACCGTCAAGTAGCTGAACGCCCCTACTACTTACTTTGTTTGATTCAAAAGGTGGGGTGAGTAAAAATGCACTGCTTTCCATATTCAAAAATAATCTTATTATTTTTTCTTTCTCTGCTCCTCCAAAAATAAAGAGACTCTTTTTTTTAATCTTATTCTTTGGTCAGGCTGATAATCCAATCAAATAAGCAATCGCAATCGCTACAAGCAACCTTATTTAAACCCATTAAACCTTTTAACTTTCAATACTGCATTTAATCCATTATAACCCCTTTCTTCACAAATGGCGTGACATGCTGGGCCAAATTTTTTAAAAATTATTTTCACATTTCATCTTTTATATAACTTGTAACTTATTTCTTCATTTGCCAATCTCTTAGCTAATACAAATAAACTATAGAATTCAAGAGCTCATTAACTAATTAAATATAGATAAATTAATTAATACATGTAAGAGAAGCACAAATAACATCAATAAAAAAACTATATATAAAGACAAGAAATGATTTTCATTTTCTTTAGGGGCATTTTTGGTTATAAAATATTGTCCAAGTAAATAAGAATGCATTTTTTTTAATTAATTGCATAATTTTCTTTTTATGAAACAAGAAAGCTTTGTTATTTTTTGTGACATAAATTTGGAAGTCATTATGCCTAATATGCACATAATTTTTTTTTTTATATATATAATAATGTCATTTGACTAATCTTCTCGTAAATATTGTGTGATTTTTTGACAAGATTATTTTTCCCTTTTTTTTTAATGTGTATTTGACCATCTTCTTCTTTGCCATAATAATAAACCCTATATCATCTTTGGGAATAATAAAAATGGATTGCCTTTTGCAATAGAAGAGGGAAATTCTCAAGGACATGAATACGCAGTCGTTCCATCACCGGAAATTGGAACCCGAGTCTCCTACACCGTGGAGTGGCGATTTTGATTTCGACGGCAGTGATCGTAGATTTGCATTTTCACGCCAAAGTTCCTTTCAGCAATCGGCTGAGCCACATACACCCTTATCAATAATCTCTAATGATTCTCAAAAGCCTTTGCTCTCTCGAACTGTTTCCAGCATTGATATACCTCCCAATATCTATGCATCCCATGGTTCCGATATTAAATTTAGGGGTTCCTCGTCTCTGTCATCGGTTTTTCGAGGTGTTATGTCTGGGAATAAGCAGATGAGGAGATTGTTTCTGTTGATTTCACTAAATGTAGCTTATTCTACCGCCGAGTTGTGTATTGGCCTTCTATCTGGCCGAGTAGGTATGGAACTTTTAGCCTCTTGTTTAGTATCCTAGCTGATTCACTGAATGTGTTGAAATCTGATTTTATTTTTTTGCATATTTTGAACAAAATTTTTTTCCGTCTTAATCCAAAACATAATTCAATCAAAGGAAAGAGATAGTAATAGGGTAGAAAAGAAGTTCCTTTACCAGGGACTTTGCTTTTTGCTCCAGTGATCATCAACAGCCTTAGATAACTGACATGTGCTCTAAGCCCATTGACCTAGCATGCCACGGCAACAGGATAGTGTTTACGTGATGCAACAATATATTTCTTTGAGCAATAACAACTAAGCAGGTGTATATATATCTAGCAATGACGAGAGTGGTGTTTGAAATGTAAATAGTATTTATATCGAAGTTGAGTTATGGAGAATTTAAGTAATAGCCTGAATTAATAAAATAGAGAATCAGTGCACTATGTGCATGTTTGTTTTGTCCTACTTAAAGTAATAGTCATGGCTGGTGATAGGAGTAAAAAACATACCATAATATTCTTAAGATAATATGCCAAAAATATCAAGCACAAAGACAAAACAAATTCGACAAGTTAACTTTTGGAATAGATCAAAACACATTATTATTTTGAAGAAAAAGCGGTTCTTGACCCCTTGAACTGTTACTGTCTACAATAATGATAAAATGAAATTCGGAATTCCTTGTAAAAATTAGTAATGGAATTTCACTTAATACTAACCTGGGCATGAGTAAGAGAATAATTTTTTTTGTAAATGTTGAAAAGCACAGAAACCAATAGGGTCCTGTAAATGTAGCAAATAATAGGCAACAAATAATTAGGTTGTCAACAATTTTCTTTATGAATGAATGCCTTAATATTACCATCAACATTTGGGTAAGGCTAAAATAAGCCATCGAAAGAGAAGATACCTCTATGATTTGGGGGGCACTTGAATCAGAATGGTCAATAATGTTTCTTTGTGATGCTGAAACCCTGCAACAAATGAATTAATAAACAAGCGAATAAATTGAAATGACTTGCATTATCAGTAGTGCTATAATAAGCTTGTTGAACCAATTTGGTTAATTGAGTTCAAATTTTGATCTTGAGCTTTCTTGTGCTTTGTGTTCACTCAAGGGAACTTTTGATCCTCTTTTTGTATGACATAAGCCATCTTCTTTTTCCAAGATTTTGGCTTCTGGCATCGCAAATCTTCTTTGTCATTATGTCCTTGTATGCTCCTTATCTGATATAACATTGTGGAATATTACCTGCTTCTCTCTTTCATTTTTTCTTAGATAAGGT
>JAJOOR010041831.1:0-17161 GCA_036250505.1 Solanum acaule
ATATAATGTTCGTACTAATTTAGACACGCTTCAACTAATTTACCAAGCTATTTGTCTGGCACACAAGAACAAAATTTCCAGGTAAATAATTTTATCCATCGATATTGGAGTAGATAGCTTACACAAGTGTTATAGCATCTTACTATTCTCTTATTTTTCATCACTACTAAGAGAAAAAAAGTTAACAATTGATAAATTTCGTAACTAATATTTAGCTATGAATTAATAAAATGTTTTTATAAAATTTTACTAGCTACAAGCAACTTAAGTGTCTTTTGGAAGCCATGGTTTAGATCTGAGTTATGCATCTATTAAATTCTCCCATCGTCTTATATTAGTTAATCATTATACTAAAAGTAGATGTCTCATATTAGTTGTCCACCTTACTAAATAAAAAGAATATTATTTAATTTTTTTTTATATTGCATTTGCAATTAATTCATTTTAAAAGTATTCACATTTGTTTGTTAAATTTCTAATTTTTTTTTTAAGGAGTAAATTAGTAAAAAATATCTTCTAATTTATGATTTCTTACTAATTATGTAAAATGAAAAGTGATCAACAAATATGAAACGTAGGAATAGTAGCTGATTAAGAGATAACTTATTCATGTATAAAATTAATATAGTATTTGATTTGCAATTTAAACTCCGCAGAGCTAATAGGTATATAAGTTATGATGGAATTTATGTATTATTTTATGTAGAATAGAAGATGGACTAATTAATATGTGAATAACTAATCATACATAAAATAATACATATATTTACTCATAATTAATCCCTACACAACTAATATCTGCATAACTCTAAAACTACTAAACGACCCCTAATAGAGGTGAAATCCACAACAAATTCCAATTGTTCTTGTTGTGCATTATTTTGAAAGTGTTAGATGAAATGTCATGTGGAGTGGCCGATGGCATTTGTAAACAAATCACACACTTCGAGAGATACCAAAGGCCAACATATATTTATATCCAAACACTAGTATCTTGGATCCATTAAAACTCCTCTTTTTTCACGCCCTTACACTTCTTGGAAGGACCAATTTCAAAGAAGATAAATATATATATCAATGGTCCCATTAAGTAATGGAGATTTTAGATTGTAGTGAAGTAATAATAGTAAAGAGATTAGTGATATTAGTGCAAGTAATCAACGAGGTTCGTAGTAGAGTGCTAAATACTTCTTTATCTTTAAGTAAGAGGTTTCGAGTTTGAGCTTTCTTGGATACGAAATTGTCTTTGTTAGGGAGTGTTTTACCTCTCAATATGGGATTTTTCGACGCGAATTCAAATTTAGTCGGTCTCTAGTGCAAGAGTATGTACAATGATTGATGGACTCAAATTGAAAGATTTTTTATCTTTTGTGGAAGAAAGGAGCCGTGAGGGGTTAGTGGTACTATTGTAGGGTTGTAATGCTTTTGTATGAATGCTATAATTATGATTGTAGGGTTGTAATTATACACATCAACATCACTTTATAACATGTTTAAGTTTTTATCGATTTATTGCGGTTAGTATGTATAATTAGAAAATACAACATACTTATCTATGTTATAGACACTTAAAGCATACATAGAAGCTTTTTAAAATTTGAGTAGGAAAATGTCTACTGAAAATACTTTGTCTTATATTCAAGTGTTCAATTAAAGTAGGTCATAATTCAAATACGTAAATGAGATTTGGTAATATGTTTAAGAAATATGCATTGTTTAAATTTGCTTAGTGCTAACCGAAATTTTAACGGATTAGAAGAATGATTAAGAAGAAAATATCTTAACTTAAAAATGTCTCTTTGCTACAAGTTGAGCACTCATCTTTCATAATTTTCACCAACTTGCTACTCGATTATATTGATTATGTTCTAACGGTCCCAATTAAAGCACTAACACAAACTTTTTCTTGTCATTTCATGATGTTGTGAAATCATATTTTCTTTGACATATGACCCCCACCTACCATAAATCTCCGTGAATGTTTGCCACATAAAATTATTTCACAAAATCCTTTTAAGTTTGGATCCAAAAGGAAGCCTGGAATGGATGGAATAACAACATTTATCTCTGACTTGGGCATTCATAAATTTATTATAAATTATCCACGAGGGTTGTGTTGGAGTGATAAGTACTTCTTTAATTTTAATCAAAAGTCTCGAATTCGATTCCCCCGGGATATAGAGTTGTCTTTGTTAGAGAGCGTTATACCCATAATGTGGAACTTTTTCAAGGCAAATACAAATTTAATAGGATTTCAATGTAGATACCAGACATCGGATGGAAACAAAAAAAATGTCATTCTAAATTAAAGTAATAAAATATAAAGCGATTCTTTAGGAGTTATAAACTTTTATGATTTTTCAAGTTTTCACGTGTAATTATCTCCATAAAATTGTTCGGTTCAAAAGAATTAAGATGTCATGTGGAAGCTTATAATTGCAAATCATGTTGGCGATAAATTAGATGACAAACTATATTAAAAGGCATAATATTACTATATGATTTGTCTAATTGACCTACATATTTTATAACTAATAAAAATCATAAAAACAATAGAGAGAAATTCTCACCATAAACATAACTATTTTAACGACTACATTGTGGATGCTATTGTGTTTTTTTCTGTGAGAAGATGGATCTTCAATTTATAGAGCTCCAAACATTTCTCAAAGAAAAAAATAACCAAATATGGAAGAAAATTATGTTTTCCTTTTAAAAAAATAAAAATAATTATGGTAATATTTTGACTTTTCTTCCAGTGAAAAGTAACACTCGATTTGGTTAGAAAATCAGGGCATAACCTTAACAAAAATTAGTGGTCTTAAACAAAATTTTAATAAGAGATCTCAAGTATATACAAAGTTGGTTTTAATCTCAAAAACTTGAGTTCTTGATAAACATCAATACATCCCAAAAAAGGCACAAGAATTCTTGACAAATATCATATACTCCAAAAAATTGTTAATATAAAGAATTTTTTTTGTAAAGATTATGAAAACTTACCAGTTCAAGAGAGAAAAATGGTATTTGATTGAGAAAAGTGAGGGAAAGGGTCCGGAGAGAGAGAGACAAAAGTTGCGTAACTTTTTATTTATTTATTTATGGAATAGAGGGGTATTAAATGAATCTAAATGTTGTTAAGACTCTTCTATGGATCTATATATTTAGATGTTTTTACATCCATTAAGAAGATTATTTTTTTTTTTATAAAAAAAGTTGACTTCACGGATAGAATCTGAATTTTCAAAGTTAGTGTTGATTACTAACATATTAAAACACACTAACGAATAAATTAAAGGAGAAAAAAGAATGATAATTTATAATTATGAGCATTATGATATTTACAAATTTTAATACAAGGTAATAAAAATCAATAGGCCGTGAATGATTTTTTTTACTTGTAACAATAACATAAAGGATCTCCATATTTGACAATATAATGTAAAATATTTAGGGGGTGAGGTCTGAGGTGGGGTTGGGGGCGGATTATTTGAGCTTATTAGATACCAAAAAAAATAAAATGTGGGCTATTTTATGCCAAATTTTAGATACTGAAAAATAAAACGTGGTTGTTTTTTATGCCAAATTTTAGGTCACCTAATGACGGCAAGGTTCTTTATTTTCCCTACCATGATTTTATTTTTCTTTCTATCTTTTGTGATGCATATAGTTTCCATTCACCAGATACTTCAGGACTTTTTAATTATTAATTCTTCTAATACTTCTTATCATATATTTTTCTCTTACCATATATTTTATGACTCCTTAAATTTGAAAATAGAATTTTCTTTTATCATATATTTTGGAACTTCTATAGTTTTAAATATTATAAAGATAATTTAATTTTAATTCGAAGAAAATAGTAAATGACTATTTTATTTATTCTAAAGTCTTTTAATGAAGAACAAAAAATTCAATCAACATTTCTAAGGACCTTCATACTTTCAATATATAATATAGATAATTGTTGTTTGTTTGACATATGGAATAATATAAATATTATTAGAGATCACCTAAAAATACCAAATTACAATTGAGGTACAAGTTACCACAGAAATGGGAAAAATGAAATTCTTCCACGTTCGGTGGTTGATAATATTAGACGTAGCCTCATTTAATTTTATTAAAATTTAGACATTTGAATATGAATGCATATTTGAATTACTAAGATATTGTTTGTAGATCTGAATACTAAATGATTAAGATTGTTTGTTTTTCAAAATCGGAATGTGCATAATCTATTTATATGTACATAACAAATATACAATTCATATAAAATTAATTAAATATTAAAAACCAAAAAATAATTAATAAATAAAATCATTACTTGATTAAAAAAATGACACACTTATACTTGCTAGTGATAGTGGAGATAGTTTGTAGTGGTGGTGGTGATGAAAATAGTTGTTGTTAGTGGCTAGTAATGATGGTGGTGATCGTTGCTATGTGGAGGTGGTTGGTGTTGTGGTGACTATAATAATGGTGACGATTGTCAGTGATGTTCGTGGTTGTAATGGTGAAGTTGGTTAATGTTAGTAGTTGGCAGTGTTGATGGTGATGACTGAAGAATGTGTGGTTGTTGGTGATGTGTTTGTGGTAGTTGGTGGTGGTGCTAGTTGTGATGATTGAGGTGATTGATAGTAGAGATTGACCACAATGTTGGTGATGGCTAATAGTAGTGGTGGAGAAGGTGATTGTGGTGGTGGTGATCGAAGAATGTATGGTGATAGTTGACGTCGGTGATAGTTGTGATGCCGAAGTTTGCTGGTAGTAGGAATTGATTATAGTGGTGATGGAGGTGGCGGAGGCTACAACGATGGTGGTGGTGGTGATAATGAATATACTCATAATGATGAAGGAGGTAAGTGTGGTAACAACTGACAACAATAGTTAGCAACGGTGGTTGGTGCTAAACGACGGTAATGGTGGTGGAGGTGGTTGTGATGACAGAGGTGGCTAGTGGTGGTGGTTGATTATTGTTGATAGAGTGATGGTGAATATTATCCACACAAGAATACCTCTTAATGATATGAAATCTATGTTCTAGATCTTAATGATTAAGACATATTCAGACCCATTAATATCTGAACCATTCAAATTCAGACCTCCATTAAGTGCAAACAATTGAGGATAATTAATCTCTCAAGTGTTTTTCCACTCTATTCATCTAATTAAAAATATTCTCATGTATTTGTGTTAGAAAATATTTAAATATATTATTATTAAATACTTTGGCTTCGAGCCAAATATTTAAATTAAGTATTTTATTTTATTTCTATAACAGAATGAGTTGAAAATTATTTACACCCTCAAATTTTACTTTAAAATTCAATTTCCCCCTCAACATTGAGAAATAACAGCTCCTCATTCTATCCTCATATTATCAACCTTTATCTTTTTATTTATATTTCTTTAAAATTATAATAATTTTGTTTTTAATCTATATAACAAATTTTCTATTAAAAAATATTAATTTCATCCAAAAAAGTAAAGTGATTTTTTTATTGAGTATATAAGTTAATGTTGTTCTGTAATGAAACAAATGAATAAAATTTTATTTATTAATTTTAACGAAATCTATTATGTAATAACCTTATAAACATATTTTGATATAAGTAGTAAAGAAATAAATAAAAATAAAGATATATTTCACACAATTTTCTTAAATATTATCTATTTATAGTGCAAATAAATTTTAAAGTATAATTTAAAAATATTTCATTAATGACAATCAGAATTTGTTTATTGTCACGACCCAAAAACGGACATGATGACACTTGTCTATTCCCACCAAGACAAGTCTGCCTCAACCCAACGAAAACAAAAGAAATGCGAAAATATAAAGCAAACACAAGATAAAGCGGAAAACTTTTTCTTTCTATTAAAACCCCCAAAATCTGGTTATCACGTGTACAAGTCACTAAATACGTAAAGTACATAATTAAGAAATAAGTACAAGTCTCGGTCTTTGTTTCTCAAACAGAACAAAACTTAAATAAAAGGAAAAAGAGGGTCCGCCGGGATAACAAGCAGCTACCTCTCAATAGTTCTTTGACAAGCCTCAGAAAGTAAGAGAAGAAGGGCAATCACACAGTACCAGGCTCGGAACCTACACAAGTATAGAAGCAAGGAGTGAGTACCAATAACACGATACCCAACAAGCAACCTAATAAACAAGGAATCTAGCTAGAAATCAAATATCCCTTACACTCCAACCGAACCTCCTTAAACTACAACCTACACGGAAGTCAGCCCAACCTAACAGTTCTACAATACATAGATCACAAGGCTCAATATACACAGTCCAATGTCACAATCCAACAACCAATATGAATCAAGTAATTGATCTCAAGTATCAAGTAGATCAAATACACACAACAAGTATGTCAATCACAATTAACAAGTAAGTCACACATCAACATCAAATGCATCAAGTCAAAATAATCAAACCCTTGCTGGAACCATTTCCCATAGGCACAATATCACCAGCTAGAGCCATTTTCCATCGACTCTATATAAATTCTCTACCCGAAACTATTTTACATTGGATTTATATCGAATCACTAGCCGAAACCATTTTCCATCGGCTTTATATCAATTCACTAGCCGAAAATGACCTCGGCATAATAACACTCGTTGGCAATGACCTCGACATCATAAATACTTACTGAAAAAGACATCGACATCATAACCATCACAAGTCTCATCACTATGTTCAACAATAAGTGCACACAAAAAATATCACACCACATGGAAGAGACAATAACTCATGCAATTCAAGTATACATTCATGCTATCACACATTTCATCAATCGATCAATAAGGGTCATAACAAGGCAATTCATATTATCATGTTCATCACTGTAACAACATGTTCCCGTCATTATGGAAAAGTCAATGGGAAAAGAATTTGGGTCAGATAACTTTTGAGTAGTGACTGGAAAATTTCTAGCCTAGTCCAGATTTGGACAAAATCTGAGTCAGGTAAGGTCTAGGGAAATCTGGTAATGAATGGGTATCTAAATAGGAATTTGATCACATGAGTAGATAATTAAGACGTTAAGTATCCTGTACGACTTTACTGAATTGAATTCGGGTGAATAGAACTCCCGAAACTGATCTTAGCGTGAAAGGGTAGTTTTAGAACGTCAAGGTTTGAAGGTGTTTTGTGAAATGAGAGTTTGGAACTCAAATTCTGACTTTCAGTCTCCGTGCAAGCCATGAGAGCGGGGTTGGTTCCGCCAGGGCGGGGCCACTGTGGCGGAACAGTCGCGACTTAAATCGGGAAAAAACTCCAAATTCGTTGATTTCTGCAAACCTTCGTTCTTGAGAGCTAAGAGATGACCCATGGCTATTTCTTGACAAATTACCCTGACTTATAGTGCAAAAAGTAAGATTATTACTCCCCTAATCCATTTTTCGATCCGTAGAACATAAATTTTTTGGTAATTATCATTGGGGGAGGGTTTTGGCTTGAAGTTAATGGTGGGAAAAGCCCTAATTGAATAATAGGATCTTGGGATGGCCATGGATTTATGGGTTTGTCATAATCCGGTAAATTAGACCTTAATTATTGATCCTTGCCTAATTTACTTGTATTTAGACCAAGAACAAACGGAAAGAATCCGGAAGGGGAAGACTTAAGTGTCTTAGGAGGATTCAAACTTGGTTTCGAGGTAGGTGATAGTTTGATTTCCTGTTTGTGTGATATATTCAATTAAATTGCTTCGTTGTATGCATGTATGTATGATAATAAGGAATGTAAATCAAATCTGATGCAAATGAGTATATGTATATGAACAATTACATGCCATGAACCAATTACTTGATTGTATGACTATGAGTATTGTTCATTATGGTTGTGATTGTGATTGTGGTTGTGCTGACTGGATCGGGTGTCATGTTCCGACATATATATTAGATCGGGTGTCACGTTTTGACACATCTATTGGATCGAGTGTCACGTTTTGATACATGTATATTAGATCGGGTGTCACGTTCCGACACACTAATAGTTTGGGTGTGGATTCCTTGAGAGGACCATTGTGATTATTACATCCATGTCTATTGTCGTTGATATTGGGAACTGTATGTTGATCTTGAAATGATATCTGATCTATGTATTCTGTATATGTGTATTTACTATGTTGTGATTGCTTGCTTATGTTTCGCTTACCGGAATAGCCGTGTGATCCTACTAGTACACATTGGTTTGTGTACTGATACTGCACTTTCTCGTTCTTTGTTGAGTACATGTCATCATCAGGCGGCTATTGATAAACCTCACCTAGAAGATCAGTGGTCGAGACCGAATTCAAGGGTGATCCAGTTCTTTCAGGCTGCCATGGGTCCTCTGTTGTGTAGTCCATTCTTTTCAGACTCAGACTTTCTAATTAGCTTTACTCGCATGTTTAGTTTTGGGTTTGTACCCATTCTCTTAGACTTGTTGAAATTAGAGTTTTGGTATAATGACTTTCAGGTTCTAGGAGTTGTTTTTCGCAATAGTTTGTTTAGTTGTTTTATTAAATCTTTGGAGTTTATGGGAACTCCATATTTCATTAGTCATTTAAACCTGCTTCTGTATCTTTAAATGTTCTAGTTTACATTAAGTTGCTTAGTTGGGTTGTACTAATGGTTCTCCCATCGGAGGGTTAGTGTTGTGCCAATCATGATGGTCTGGTCGTGACAAAGTTGGTATCAGAGCCCTAGGTTCGTTGATCTCATTGTTCCAAAACGAGTCTAGTAGAATCTTTTGGAACGGTACTGAGACGTCTGTACTTTTCTTCGAGAGGCTATAGGACTTTTGGAAAACTCATTTCTTTCTTTATTTCGTGTTATTACTTGAATCCAATTGGTATCTAGGTGATAAAAGTTGGTATCTTTTCTCCTTCACTCTATGGTCAGAACTAGAGCAACAAAATTGGTAATACCAACACTAGCAAGAGAGGATGCGTCCTTCCAAATAACGTGTTTCCCCGATTAAATGTGGGCATGTGATGACTAGTAACAAACATGAGGTTTTTATTATGTTCTTAAGGTTGAAACCCTTTTTCTTAATGGGTATTGAATATGAAGATTCTTATGATTTTCTTGTTGATTGTCATGAGTTTCTTCATAAGATGGATAAGGTAGAGTGATTTGGCCTTGAGTTTATGATATACCAGTTCAAGGGAGACACCAAAATGTGGTGGTCGTCTCATGTTGAGTGCCGACTAGTAAATGCACCACTCATAACTTGGGAAACATTTTATAGCTTTCTGTATGAAGAAGTATATACCCTGAACTTTGAGGGATAGGAGGGGAGATGAGTTCCTGAATATAGAACAACATAATATATTTGTTGCAGCCTTTAAGGCAAAAGTTTGTGTTTTATCCAAATATGTTACTCCGCTTTGTTTCGGTCTAAAAGAGCAAATTTGTCATTTTGTGAAGGGATTAAGGTCAGATTTGCAGATTCAAGCTTATAGGTGGATGCTTTAGCAAAATCTTTTCAGGAAGTGGTTGATTTTGTGACGGAGGTAGAAAGGGATGAAGACAGAAGACTTTGCGAAGGTGACAACATTCAAGAAGTTTTGTAAGGGACGGTTAGATACTGAACGCCATTACTTTGGAAAATGTATTTAGTATTATTGTCATAACATGTATGGGTTGCTTAGTAAATGATGAAATTATGTTGTGACAATTGAGGTTAGAATCTCTACTGCGATTTCCTAGATTTAGTGTATATCAAAGAGGGTCATGATACGATTACTATAATAGCAGCGATGCTTACTTGGTTAAGTTATTAAGTGTGTTACAATTGTGGAGAACCTGGGAATATGAGGAGGAAATCAGTGAGGCTGTGGAGGCCCAGGAAATGGTAATGCATGTAGGGGAGCAGTGCTGCCAGGCAAAGAAGTTACCCGCCAAAATGACATGGCTCAGTTTATGCCTTTTTAGGTAAGACCGAGGCTGAGGTGTTCGATGCAGTGATCATAGGTGTTATTCTTGTCTGTGACCGAATGACTACTATTTTGTTTAATCCGATATCTACTTGTTCATATGTGTCAGTTCAGTTTGCCTTGGGATTTGATGTGGTTTGTGATGGGCTTGATGCCCCCATCTATGTTTCTACCCAGTTGGAGAGTCAGTCATAGTCACCCAGGTATATCGTGCTTGTCCTATTCTGTTTATGAGTTTTCAGACTTGGGCTGATTTGGGTATTTTGGATATGACTGACTTCGATATAATATTAGGCATGAATTGGTTGTCCCCCTATTATGTTGTGCTTAATTGTAATACTAAGTCTGTGACTTTAGAGATCCCGGGTAGGGAAAAGTTAGAGTGGGAAGGGGTGTACAAGCCTAAACCAGCTAAGGTCATATTTTTCATACGGGCTAGGAAACTGGTGGGGCAGGGGTGTTTGGTGTATTTGGCTCATACTCGGGAGGTTAATACTGAGCCTATCTCTATTAAGTCTATTCATGTAGTGTCTGAATTCAAGGAAGTGTTTCCTACCGATTCACATGGTATGCCTCCGGATAGAGATATAGATTTCTGCATTGACTTGGAACCTGACACTCGCCCTATCTCCATTCCTCCTTATTGCATGGCTTCGGCAGAATTGAGAGAGCTTAAAGCTCAAATCTAGGAGTTTCTTTATAAAGGTTTCATCCATCCTAGTGCTTCCCCTTAGGGTGCTCCTGTCTTATTTGTTAAGAAGAAGGATGGTAGTATGATGACAAGTTATTTTATCTTGAGCCATAAAAGAGTGGATTGATACCGGAATGACAAGCTTATGGATAAAGAAAGTCCCATTGAGTATACTTGGGTGAAGGAAATTGAAGATTTTAGTATGAAAATGCGTATAAAATTGGGTTAGTCCTTTGAATTTGATGAGTATACCTGAGTTTGAGGTGTCATGTCAATGAAAAGGTTGACTTCATAGTGATAGCCAAAGCTGACTGAACATAATGGTAATAAGAGTTCGTGATGGATTGTGATGGGATGCAACTTTAATAAGATTGTTGGTTAAGCGAATTTTATATAAAAATTACGACTTGCGAGTATCTAAGGTTGTGATTTTCTAATATTTGGTGAGTAACATGGTTGTATGAAAAGTTTTAAGAGATGGTGGGACACCACTCGAATAGAATTTAAAAGAGCTACAGTCATAATGAATAAAAAATAGTGGGGTGTAGTACAACCTTTAGAGAGAGGCGAGAGCAAGAATATTTTATTTGATTGCAAAGGCCAAAGAGGTATCTTCAGAGGGGTAGATAATTGGGTTCAAAGACGCGTGATTTCATTCGTTTTGCTGTGGCTATGATAATAGTGTCATGGGTCCATCAGATTGGTTAAAAACTATTGAAAAAGATTTGAGAAATAAGTGTACATACATTAGCTCGAGTGTGATGTTAAGTGCTTTGGTTTTGTTTTTGAGTTTAGAGTACGATTGAATTTTAGCGAAAGATATTGTAAGATCGATGGAGATACGATCAATGATAAGCGAAGATCCATCAATTCATAAAAATCTTCAAGGTACAAGCTAATGTTGGTAGATAAGGGGATTGTGTTATACGGTTGAATTTACAATTCACATTTTTCTTTGTAAGTCTACGTTCGTGGTGATATATTTTGTCAAGGTATGAATTGACAAGGTGAGAAATGATCAATTGTATCAGGTATTGAGAAATTGAAAGGACTTACACCTGGGTTGAGTCGTAAAGTTTATTACTGTTGTTTGTTAAGTACCTAAGAAAGGTCTTTATTTAAAAGTGTTGGTTTATAGTAAGGTAAATGATCGGAGTGTTTATGATGGTTGTTAGTATTGAGAGTGTGGGCTTCAGTGGAATGATGTGAAGAGTATGTGGAGTCAACTAAATGGAAAGGGCTGGAATTGACTCTTTGGAAGAAAACCTTTAGTGCTATTCAATAATTATTGCGTAAATTCTTATGTGACCATCTATTTCATTTTGTACATGGTTGTGAGTATGATTCACTCGCTATGCTCACATGTGTTTTCACTTTGGTGGGTGGATCCTTAATGGTAAATCAGGTGTACCGATGCTGCGATGTTCTCTTGGTACAATGTGGGGATCATTGGGTCTGATTCTATTGTTCTTAAGGGTAATCTATAATCACAATTACTAAATTTAGCATTTCTATAGTGTTGTTAGGGGATTTGTATGCTTGGATATATCCCTCGATGAGTATCTGATGTCTAAAGATCAAATTTTTATAACTTAAGCTCATGGGAATTTATATTGTGGGATGGAGATGTTGTGAAGAACTATGATTGTTTGGGTATTATGAGTGTGTGTTGGTTGGTTCAAGTTCACTTCTAATTGTAGTAAGTATTGGTTTGGAATTTTATCATGCTTATGTGAGGAAGGATTTATCTTGATGATTGTGTCAAGGCCCTTGATAACATGTTGCAGACATATATACGATCAACTTTGATGGTTATTGGGAATCGCTTTTGTTTTTAGTTAAGCTTACATACAACCATATTTATCACTTGAGTATTAAGATGACTTCATTGAGGCATTGTATGGGAGGATGTGTAGGTATTCAATTGGTTGGTTTGAGGCTGGAGATGTGAAACCCATAGGGGGTTGATTTGGTGAATAATGCTCAAGTTAAGGTGAGAAGCATCCAAGCTAAGCTTCTAGCAGTCTAGAGTCAATAGAAAAAAATATGCAGGCCGTTAAGGGACATGACATTTAAGGCTGGTGAGCAATTTCTTCTAAAAAGTGTCACCCATAAAGGAGGTGATGAGATTCGGCAAGAGGGGCAAGCTTAGTTCTCAATACATCGGGCCATTTGAGATTCTTGACTGTGTAGTGCTAGTGGCTTATAGGTTGGCTTTACCGTGTAGCCTATCTAGAGTCCATCCAGTGTTCTATGTGTACATGTTGAAGAAGTATCAGAGGACCAAGGAGAGAAAGTCCGTGGAAGTTCAATGGAAGCATCGTCCCGTTGTGGAAGTTACTTGGAAACCGAGAAGGATATGTGAGACAAGTATCCCCAACTATTCGACGATTCAGATACTACTCTACTTTTGCCATAGCCAGTTCTCCTAGTTTATCACTCAAGGACGAGTGATGGGTAAATTGGTATCTATTGTAATGACATGTTCCCGTCGTTATGAAAAAACCAATAAGGAAATAGTTTGGGCAAGAAAACTTTTGAGTAGTGACTTGGAAATTTCTATCCTAGTCCAAATTTAGACGAAATCTGAGTCAAGTAAGGTCTAGGGAAATCTGGTAATGAATGGAGGATCTAATTATGAATTTGATCACATGAGTAGATATCTAAGACGTTAAGGACCCCGTACGTCTTTACATAATTGAATTCGGGTGAGTAGAACTCCCGAAACTGATCTTAGCTTGAAAAGGTAGTGTTAGAACTTCAAGGTTTGAATGTGTGTTGTGAAATAGGAGTTTGGAACTCAAATTCTGACTTTCTGTTTCTGTGCAAACCGCCAGAGCGGGGTTAGTTTCACCAGGGCGGGTTGGGTCCCGCTGTGGCGGAACAATCGCGACTTAAATCGGGGAAAAACCCAAATTCATTGTTTTCTGCAAGCCTTCGTTCTTGATAGCTAAGAGACAACCCATGGCTATTTCTTGACATATTCCCACGACTTCTAGCGCAAAAGGTAAGATTATTACTCCCCTAATCCGTTTTTCGATCCGTAGAACTTAGATTCTTGGCTAATTATCATTGGGGAAGGGTTTTGGCCTATAGTTAATGGTGGGAAAACCCCTAATTGAATAATAGGATCTTGGGATGGCCATGGATTTATGGGTTTGTCATAATCCGGGTAAATTAGACCTTAATTATTGATCCTTGCAAGATTTACTTGTGTTTAGACCAAGAACAAGCGGAAAGAATTTGGAAGGGGAAGACTCAAGTCTCTTAGGAGGATTCAAGCTTGGTTTTGAGGTAGATGATGGTTTGATTTCCTGTTTGTGTGATATATGCCGGTAAATTACTTCGTTGTATGCATGTATGTATGAAAATACGGAATGTAAATCAAATCTGATGCATATGAGTATATGTATATGAACAATTACATGCCATGAACCTATTACTTGATTATATGACTATGAGTATTGTTCATTATGGGTGTGGTTGTGCTGATTAGATCGGGTATCACGTTCCGACACATATATTGGATCGGGTGTCACATTCCGACACATATATTGGATCAGGTGTCACGTTCTGACACATATATTGGATCAAGTGTCACGTTCTGACACATCTATTGGATCGGGTGTCACATTCCGACACATGTATATTAGATGTATATTGGATCGGGGGTCACGTTCCGACACACTAACAGTTTGGGTGTGGGTTCCATGAGAGGACCATTGTGATTATTACATCCATGTCTATTGTCGTTGATAATGAAAATTGTATGTTGATCTTGAAATTATATCTGATCTATGTATTCTGTATATTGTGTTTACTAAGTTGTGATTGCTTGGTTATGTTTCGCTTACTAGAATAGCCGCGTGATTCTACCAGTACACTGTGGTTTGTGTACTGATACTGCATTTGCTCGTTCTTTGTTGAGTATAGGGTATCTTCAGGCGGCTATTAATAGACCTCAGCTAGGAGATTAGTGATCGAGACTGAATTCAAGGGTGAGGCAGTTCTTTCAGGCTGCCATGGGTCCTCTGTTGTATAGTCCATTCTTTTCGAACTCAAACTTTCTAATTAGCTTTACTCACATGTTTAGTTTTGGGTTTGTACCCACTCTCTTAGACTTGTTAAAATTAGAGTTTTGGTACAATGACTTTCAGGTTCTAGGAGTTGTTTTCCGCAATAGTTTGTTTAGTTGTTTTATTAAATCTTTGGAGTTATGGGAACTCCTATTTCATTAGTCATTTAAACATGCTTCCGTATCTTTAAATGTTCTAGTTTTCATTAAGTTGCTTAGTTGGGTTGTACTAATGATTCTCCCACCGGAGGGTTAGTGTGAGTACCAATCACGATGGTCGGGATCGTGACAATCACATAGCCTTTTCAATTTCAACTCCTTTTTATTCATTAAGATTTATCAAGTGAACAATTAACCCTTCACTTCATTCCCATTATTTTCAATACACAAACAACGAAGAGAATACACAAATTCTACTAGAAACAAGCTTTAGGAGATCACTTGCCTTAAATCAATCAATTAATCACTCCAAGAGTTGGGTCTTCCCCTTCCGAATCACTTCCGAAGCCACACAATCTATATACAAGCAAGTATTCACAATAAATTTTCCGAAACAACCATATCCATGTCAATTTTCTTGAAAAATGGGTCAATCAATTGAAAACCTGATTTAAAAAAAAAAGGTTTGAATTCAAAATTTAATACTTGAAAATATTACTCAAGGCTTTAGGGACTTATTAGTGAAAACCATTTCGAAAAAGGACCCAAAATCAGTTCACAATCTCCATTTTAGTTAAGAATTTGAGTTCTTGGAAAATCTTGCCACTTACTAATCAAAATCCCAAATTTTGATGTTAGAATTCATAATACTCAAAGGGAAATGATGTTTTAGAGTTAAGAATCGTTACCCAACTGACTTAGCACAGGAAATCCTTTAAAAAATCGCCACCAAGGATTTTCCAAGCTCAAAATGAAAAATAAGGCTTAAGCCCCAAAATTTACAAACCAAAAACCCTCTCAGATGTCGTTTAACCGAACTTATGGTTCGGTTAAGCGAACCTCGAAAAACTGGGGGTCTCGCTTTTGCGTAGCAAGTTCTTAGTCCTCTAAAGAGAACCCCACCCAAAAGGCTAATCTCGCTTTTGCGAGCCAACTTTCGCTAAAACGGATATCACAAAAGTGAAGACCCTCCGCAAGAGCAAGGTCTGCAGCACCAGAAGCATTAGCCAACTCTTAAAACACCGAAAGGTCCCTCGGGATTTGTTTGAAATTCCGTGCACATAAACCACATATGCAAATCAATTATACTTGAAGTTTCGGACTCAATGGAACTGCCGAAACATGAATTCGAGGTCTCCTTGACCGATCATCCGTGAAAACCACAAGAAACTATCTCAACGCCTAAAAGGCAAAAAAAGGCTCGGGACCTCTCAAAAAATCAACCAAGACCTCACCTAGGCCTAGAATCATCCCCTGAATTCAACGAAACACTTGGAATTTCGATGCAAGCATCCGAACCTTTTGGGACTGATAGAATCGACGAAGTTCCGTTTCGACACTGAAAATTCCAAAAGACTGCAAAAACCTCTTTTAAGCAACTTAGCCTTTCAAGATCTCCACTTACCAATTTCTCAACTTTTAACTCAAAGTTTGAAACCAATTTTCAAAACTCAATTATAAAAGACTCAGGGTCAATATCAGGAGGAGAAAAATGGTCAATTCATGAAACTTTCCAAAAATGACTGATCAGGTCATTACATTTATCTACATAGATGATAGAGAATAATAGATAAAGATAATTACATAAACATGCCCTTTTAACTTGGCTTCCAATCTCTATCTTCTATGCCCTCCAATTTCAGGTGTGCACAAGTAGACACTTAAAGTTATATAAAGTTGAACAAGCAGACACACGCGTCCTACATGAAAATTCACATTAGATACACTGGAATTGATTTGTATTATGTCATGTATGACACATTATGCTATACATGTCTAAGACTCATGTGTCTACCTGTTCAACTTTATACAAATTTATATGCTTACTTGCTTACACCCATAAGTTGGAGGGCATAGATGTCAGTTGATACCAAGTTAAATAGCATGTTCATTATATTCTACCTAAAAGATATGTTAAACTTAAATATGCAAACATTCATACATACCTACTAATGTATGTAACATTAAAATAACATTCATAAAAAAATAATACTAAATTCTGCAACAAACTTATAAAAAAATTATTCTACTTATCTATAAATGCAAAGGTTACAAAATAAAACACTATATATAATATAAAAAAATGTTATATGAATGGAGGACTAAAATGACAAGGATAAACTAGACTTCTCAAAGGATAAAGGGGAGAGACCGATTATTTTTCGAAGTTGAGAAAAGAATTTAATTTTTAAACCAAAGTTTAGGGGCATAAATGATTTTCACGCATAACAGAATATCAGTTTATTTAATTTAAATTCGAAATAAAAGGACACATCTGTTTGAAAAATAAAGTGA
>JAJOOR010041832.1:0-11501 GCA_036250505.1 Solanum acaule
AGCACCGAATTGGGGACGCGAGTTCACATTAACTCAACTCTCCATAAGAACCATGCGCCAACATGGGACTTGACGTATCATTCTTTTTAGATGATCACGTAAGATTAGGCTAGTGGATCCACTAAGCAAAAGTAAGGTCCTATATCACGGCAAGGTATAGGATGGTCCTCGGGCAACGTGAGGTAAGACGTTGTATCATCACTAGGGCTCATAGTGGTGGTTGTCGGTTAAAGAACCTCCCACAAAAATTTATATTACTCTTATATAAGTAAAGTTGAGTTTGTTATTGTTTTATCCTTAACGAGCTAAGTTGTTTACACTGTTTTACAAGTTATTTATATATTGCATATGTCTTACTGCTTTATATTGAGTTCGGTTATTCATGAGTCGAACAAAGTCAAGGTAAGTGTTTTCTTGTACTCCTTTCAAAGCTTTTCCAGCTCGCATACTTGTACATTCCATATACTGATGCCAGTTGGCCTGCATCGTCTTATGATGCAGACACAAGTACCCCGGATCAGCATCCAGCACACCGTTGATCCAGTTGAGCACTCCAGAGTCAGTGGTGAGCCTCCCTGCTTCCGGAGGACTCGGTTAATTTGAATATCTTAGTTTTGTTCTAGTAGGATGTTGTGGGGTCTGTCCCAACATCCATCTCAGTATTTTAGAGGCTTTATAGACAAACAGTCAGTCAGTTAGTATTGAGTCTCTCATCTATGTATATATATATATGTAATTATTCTATTTTGAGACTCGAGTTGCCTTTTGGCCAGATTCTTTTCAGTTGAGTTGTTTTATAATCTTGTATGGTTTGAGTTATGTTGTTGAGTTAGGTTTCCGCTGAGTTAAGAAAGCCAGGCCAAGGGTTCGCTTGGGGCCAGAAATGGTCTCCGGGTGCCGGACCCGCCCAGGGTGTAGGCCCGGGGCGTGACAGAACCAACCCCCTTAATCATCCACACTTAACATAAAAAGTAAAACGCATGACCTCCGAACACCATCCCACAGGTTCTTTGTTAATGATGTCAAATTCCTTTATAAGCTCATAGTTTAAGTTGGTAGAGAACTTATGCCATAAATTAAAATAATAGGAGCTCTGATAACCAACTACAATATATTCATAGTGATTTAGGCATTTCATCAAACTCTTGGTAAGCGACAAACTTTCGAGAACTATATGAGTCGCTTTCTCTATACCTAGCCTTCCGTTTTATCGTAAACAGCTTACTTCCCCAATACAATACCATTGACCCCTCATTTGGTCAAAACAACAGCCAACACAGCCTTCTACAAACTCCCTCCTCACCAAAATATCAACTACCATGGGTAAAACATGGACTCACGGCTTCCTATCACTGTCTTGTGAGTCCTACCCAAAAATTATACTTAACGCATCCTTGGAATACTATTTATGGGGATAGAAGATGAGTCATACCTATATATCCAAGAAAAGCTGCCCCTGCCCTTTTCTATTCTCCAAGAACAATACTTTTTCCTTCGAGAAAACATTTAGCTAAGTATATCTATAGGTCTATGAAGAGGAAGACACTTGATTCTTTAAGAAGCCTACTTACCTTAAGCTTTGGAGGATTGAAGATGAGAAAAGCTTGAAGAAATAACTTGAAAACGGTCCTTACATGTTCTTGAGTATATGAAAAAGTATATCCCAAACTTCTAATATAAAAACAACAAGTTTGGCCGACTTTCTCTAAAGTGCCACATGTCCCGCAATGATTGGGCAATGCGCGCATCTGTTGTAGAATGAACATATCTTTTTACTCCAATATTGTTTTAACGAGCGGTTAGTTTTGCTGGAAACTAGACTCAAATACCTTTAATTTGATAGATTATAGGTCATTTAACTCTTTATATATTAGGAGATATGCTTGTTCAAAATCAGTTGAGAAATGAGATCATTTGTAGTATTCCTCCACAATGAACCTTTCAACTTGAATCTTTTCTTTAATGATCTCTTTGGCCTAAAGCTTTTGTTTAATCCTTCAAATGACTAAATATAAGGGTTATATACTACGCTTAACCATTTTCAATGATATACATCCCCCGATATCACATCTATGGATTGGTATTTACGAGTCTCAAATATATTTTTAGTTACGGGGTATTACATTATCCCCCCTTTGGATCATTCATCCTCAAATGAAGGAAACTCCTTAAGATGATTCAAACTATCTTATTTTTAAAAATTTTTTTTGCAGAGTTTCCTTTGTAAACATGCCTATCCAAAACCTGTCAGCTAACCAAAATACACACACAATGCTTCACAGAGCATCACCACATAATAATATGCAATGGATATTCACTAGGCTTTTGTTTGGCATTATACGAATGGAAACTACACTAACTAATATAACATACCTTATACTATGGATGTTTCAACTCTGAGGAACATGTGGTGTCTGTATTAAGTACCTGAACATATAACATATAATAAAGCAGTACTACAAAGTACGGGCAAAACTGATACTCAAACGAGAGGAGTTATGACTTTAAGAACCTTTGTGTGGCTATTAAAATAAGTGGTGATACTTGGCCCTCATGTCAGCCTCTATTTCTCATGTGGCTTCTTCTATATTCTGACTTCTCTAAAGTACCTTGATTGATGCTACGTCTTTTGTACTCAACTTCTTGACCTGTCGGTCTAATATTGCCACTGGGACTTCCTCATACAATAAGTGTTCTGAGAGTTCCATACCTTTTATGGGAATAACATGTGTAGGATCTCCTAAGAATTTGCGTAACATCGACACATAGAAGACCAGGTGTACTGTAGCTAACTCTCTAGGCAAATCCAGCCCATAGGCTACCTGGCCAACTCTACGTATAACTTTATATGGCCCAATATACCTGGGGCTCAACTTACCTTTCCTCCCAAATCTCATAACGCTCTTCATAGGGGATACCTTCAACAATACCCAGTCATCAACCTGGAACTCTATGTCTCTATGGCGTACGTCTACATATGATTTTTATCGGCTCTGAGCCGTCTTCAGTCGCTCTTTTATCAACTTTACTTTTTCAACGGCTTGGTGAACAAGGTCTGGTCCTAATATTTGAGTTTCACCTACTTCAAACCAACCAATAAGCGATCTACACCAACGCCCGTCGAGGGATTCAAATGGAGTCATGCCAATGCTTGAATGATAGCTATTATTGTAGGCAAATTCTATCTAGGGCATATGACTATCCCAATTGCCTTTAAAGTCTAAAACATATTCTATCAACATATCTTCGAGTGTTTAAATAGTGTGTTTGGCTTGGCCGTCTGTTTGTGGGTGAAACATAGTGCTAAGGTTCACTTGTGTGCCCAAACTCTTCTGGAATGATCACTAGAAATGTGTCGTAAACTGGGCACCCCTATCTGAAATAATGGATAGTGGAGTCCCATGCAAGCGAACAACTTACCTTACATATAGCTTGGCATATTATTCGATTGTGCTGCTGGATTTAACTAGCAAGAAGTGGGCTGATTTCGTCAACCGATCAATGATCACCCAAATGGAATCATGTCTCTTAAAAGAGAAAGGCAAACATGTAATGAAATCCATATTAATAGCCTCCCATTTCCATATTGAAATGTCCATAGTTTGAGCTAGGCCACCGGGCCTCTAATGTTCTACTTTAACTTGTGGGAAATTGGAGCATTATGCCACATATTCCACAATATTCCTTTTCATGTCATTCCACAAGTAGACCTTCTTAAGGTCATGATACATCTTTGTGGAGCCTGGATGAATTGAGTATCGAGAACAATGTGCTTCATCCATGATTTTCTGACTTAACCCATCTATATTTGGAACACATAGTCTGCCTTGGCATCTCAAGGTGCCATCTTCTACTAACTCAAATGCAGTAATTCGGTGCTCACGAATCCCTTCTTGATACTGTAGAAATATTAGGTCGTCATACTATTTTTCTTTCACTAATGCCACTAATGATTATTCGGCAGCATTCTGTACGACTATGCCTCTATCTTCGGCTTCTAGAAGTCAGACTTCTAGGCTGTCCAATTTGTGAACATCTTATACAACCTACTGTTGTACACGTGGTAAATGTACTAGACTACCCATAGATAGTTGACTAAGACCATCTACTACCACGTTAGCTTTACCTGGGTGGTAGAGAATGTTCACGTCATAGTCCTTCAACAACTCTAGCCACCTTCTCTGCCTGATAGTCAAGTCTTTTTGCTTGAAAAGATATTGGAGACTCTTATTATCTGTAAATATATCAACATGTACCCCATACAAATAGTGTCGCCAAATCTTAAGCACAAAAACCACTGCATCGAGCTCCAAATCATAAGTGGAGTAGTTTTGTTCATGTTTCTTCAATTGTCGAGAAGTGTATGCTATCACCTTCCCTTGCTGCATTAAGACTCACCCTAGGCCAATGCCTGAAGCATCACAATAAACTACATACCCTTGTTTACCCTTTGGTAAGGCCAATACTGGCGCCTTAGTCAATCTATCTTTCAACTCTTGGAAGCTTTTCTCACACGCATCGGACCACTGGAACTTCACAGCCTTCCGCACCAACTTGGTCAAAGGTGTAGAAATAAAGGAGAAGCCCTCTACAAACCTGTGGTAATATCCAGCTAGTCTGAAGAAACTACGCACCTCCGTCGGAGTAGTAGGCCAAGGCCAACTCTTTACACCTTTAATCTTTTGGAAGTCTACTCTAATGCCTTCACTAGAGGCCACATGGCTAAGAAAATCCACAGAGTTCATCCAAAATTCACATTTACAGAACTTGGCATATAGTTGGTGCTCTCTAAGTGTTTGTAGGACATCTCTCAGGTGATTTGCATGTTCTCTAGAATCATGTGAATATATCAAGATGTCATTTATAAATACAATCACATACATATCAAGAAAGGGTTTGAAAACCCTATTCATCATATCCATAAAAGTTGTTGGATCATTTGTTAGTCCAAATGACATGATTTGGAACTCAAATTGTCCATATCTTATTCGGAAGACTGTTTTGGGAATATCTACTTCTCGAATCTTCAGGTGATGATATCTGAATCTGAATTCAATCTTTGTAAATCACTTAGCTCCTTGCAATTGATCAAATAAATCATCTATCCTTGGAAGGGGGTATTTTTTCTTTATCGTCACTTTATTAAGCTACATGTAATCTATACACGTCCGCATTGTGTCATCCTTCTTGCGTACAAATAGTACTGGAGCACCCCAAGGCGATATGCTAGGGCAAATAAAACCTTTGTCAAGCAAATCTTTCAGCTGCTCCTTTAGCTATTTCAATTATGCTGGCGCCATTCTATAAGGAGGAATGGATATAGGCTGGGTACTATGATCTATGTCAATACCAAAATCAATCTCTCTAATTGGAGGTAGTCCAGGAAGATCATCAGGAAACACATTTGGATATTCATTCACAACGGGCACAGATTGAAGAGTCTCCATCTGTTTCTCAGCTTGAAGGTCTCTTACATGGACAGGGTGATATAAACACCCTTTATCTATAAACTTTTGTGCCTAAAGATAGGAAATAAACCTTCCTCTAGGCATCATAGCATTACCTTTACACTCTAGGACTGGCTCGCCCGGGAATTGAATCGAGCAACTTTGGCTCGATAATCAACCATAGCATAACAAGATGACAACCAATCTATGTCCATAATGACATCAAAATCAACAATTTCTAGCTCTATCAAATTTGCCAATGTGTCACGGCCACATATTGTTATTAGGCACCTGTAATAGACCCTTCTAGCTATAACAGATTCTCCTATCGGAGTCGATACTGTAAATGGCTCATGTAATAACTCTAGCTCTACTCCAAATTTCTTAGCAACAAATGGAGTAACCTATTATAGGGTAATGGGTCTATCAATGCATATACATCATAAGAGAAAATAGATAAGGTACATGTAACCACATTTGGGGATGCCTCTGAATCCTGATGACCTGCTAGTGTATACATCTGATTTGGGCCAACTCCGAAACCATATCCTCTACCCCTGCATGTACCTCTCTGTGCTGGTGGTTGAGGGCCACGTGATGAAGAAGGTGCTGATGATGAGGATGCTCATGCAGAGCCAGTATATTGTGGCCTATCACCTCTACCCTCAACTCGAAGCTTGGGACAATCACGTATCTTATGACCCTCAACTCCACACCCATAGGAAGCGGTAGATCCATGTCAACACTCTCCCAAGTGAGATCGGCCAAAATGCATACAAGTAGGTTGAGGCGGTAGTTCTCGACTAGCACCTCTCTGATAGTGGGGATTAGGAGCCCTTGAAGTCTAACTATGATCCTACCTAGGTATCGATGACTGAGCTGAGGCACTAGCAGTAGAGCAGTCTAGTGGTTGAGCGTGTCTGGACCTCTACTAGAGTAAACTCTAGCATATCCCTGAAATATTCCAGCACTCCTAACCCTCTTATTTTGTTCCCTTTCTCTCTCATCCCTATGATTTTATATATGGTATTCTGTCTATTGAGCATGTGCCATAAGTCTTGCAATATCCATATACCGATTTAATGCAGCAACGGTGCAAGAACCAATCAAATGATCCCCAAGTCCACCAATGAAGTGATGCATCCTTGCATTTTGGGTGCTAACCATCTCAGGAGCAAATCTAGCCAACTGAGTGAATTGCATGGTATATATACTCCCTAACACTAAGGTTTTTTTGTCGAAAGTTTAAAAATTCATCAACCCTCACTTCTCTAAGCTCTAGTGGAAACATTTGCTCCATAAAGGCCCTAGAGAAGTCCTTCCAAACTGCTGGATGAGCAATTTGTTCCCTAGAGTCCACCCACATCTCGTACCAAGCAATAGCGATATTTATTAGCTGATAGGAGGCTAATTCAACTTCCTCAGTCTCAGAGATATGCATGACCCTAGGAATTTGGTTGATCTCATCTATAAACCGTTATAGGTGCTCTGTCACCCTAGATCCTGTGAACACTGGGGGATTCATATGGAGGAAATCATGTACTCTGGATCAAGCTTCCTCTTCCCAAATCGTACTAGGTGTAACTTCATTTTGTCTTTGGACTTGAGCAGCTACCAACTGAGTGAGCAATTGTATTGCCCCTCTAAGATCTTGCTCTGAGGCACCTGGTGGCGGTACATGCAATACATGAACTACCGTTGGTACTACTGGAGGTGTAGGAACTCTTGTAGCTCCTTCTATCCTGGGAATCTAAGGACCTGGAAGCATAGGACATGGTAAGCTCTGTTGACCACTGTTCTGATCACCTACTAGTTGGGACTGCTCTAAAATGGCTGCCTCCTGAGTATTACTAGTAATGGACCTCGGGCCTTCTTTATCCTTGTCCGTACTAGACATGATCTGAATCACAAATGAAAAAAAGAGTTTGAGTCAGAATTAACTTTCTATGACTTAGCTGTATCGCACGATCTAGATTATGAAAGAATGTAAAATTCCTAAATGCCTATATTGTCCCTAAATTATAAATATGGCGTGGAACACATTTATAAGAAAGGTCCTACTAGACACAACTTAATAGACTCCCTGAGATACTTGAACCTTGTGCTCTGATACCAAGTTTGTCACACCCCTAACTAGAAAGGGGTGTACATCAAGGATATACACAAGCACCTGCTAATTATCTTTACTAATCTCATGCCAAAGTTGTAGATTCATAAGCAGCAGAACCTATATGAAGACAATACTAAATCATAGATAACAAAAGGGCCCACTGGGCTACTTTACAACGGAAACAAAACTAAGTGTAAGAAGCCTCTAAAGAGTATGCATATGAGATTCTGATAACTAGTCGGGACAGTGCCCCGACATACCCATTTTGATATATGTACATACGTAGAAAAATATAGGCTCTAAATATCTGATAGCTCTAAGTAGAGGTGGAGCTTACCAACTGCTAAACTGGAAGTCTCTAGTCTACTGAAAATGTTTGTCGTCCTGAGTACATGAGCTTGTAGTGACACAGATAAAGCGCCACAATAATAGGGACGTCAGTACATATAAAACATGTACTGGTATGTAAAATAAACAGAATAACAAGTAGACATGTAAGAATGCTAAAATGCATCAAATATCAAGATAGGCAAATCTGAGCATATGCATGCATGAGACATAATCCGTAACTGGAATTGTTACAAACCTCAAGGGTCCTCATCTAACATTTCGTGGCTTAATCATTTATATAAAGAATCCTTATAATTTGCCTAAGTGGTATCTTTACTTCATTATATCACTTCTTTGCTCTCTGTAAAACTGACTGTAAGGGAATCACGTTGATGGCATACTGACGACGATTAGTGAACCCTGTATGGAATCTATAGCCCACTGCCACGACCACGCGTGAAATCTCATAGTATAGGTAACGAGGTCTATCAAGGTACACCCCCTAGGGCTCTTATATGGTCTGCTTGCAGGCCTGTATCAAATCCACGACGGAAAATTCCAACTGACTATATCTAAATTCTGTGAACAGATTAGCATCGCACGTAGTAGCCCTAAAAATACCCACCCGACGCTGCAGAGTAGTCTATAATCTCAACTGCATGCAAATATTTACAACAATTAATTCATTAATCACATAGCTCGTGACACAATTTGTGATTACTTTCTTTAGCATGAGAATCATTTATCTTGTGCCCTATACACTTACGCACAGTCTGTGGCCAACTGCTTTCTTTAAATTTAAGCAACATGTACAACGCTAACTTCTAAGAGTTTCAACTGTAGACAAATATAGTTGTGTGAAACATACTGCTTCCTTGAAGAGTACTGTAACTCTATAGGTTTAGGACTCAACACGAGAGGGTTTATAAAATACGATAACTTTCTTTCAAGTATCATAGAATCTCTAGTGGCATTTATCGAAAGAACATGCCAGTTTAGGTTGTGCCTTAAGGGCAAAAAAGGTTTTAGCTTTACATACCTTACTACGAGACTTACTATCTACGTCGTCAAACTCCTCTGCTGACAACTTTATCTATAACATAAAACCATAAAAACGATAGTATAAGAAACTAATCAAGAATCACAACAAGGCCAAAAACACAATAATAGTTCATTAGCGACAATCTCAACAATTACCATAGATGAATGGCGTATCGCCACACCCTTCTCTTTCTGTACTTTCCAAGTAGGCTTATGACTTATTTACATGTTCAGTATTACTCTTAAATCCTTTAACCATAAAGAACCAACCCCCTTAATCATCTACACTTAACATAAAAAGTAAAATTCATGGCCTCCGAACACCATTCCACGGGTTCTTTGTTAACGATGTCGAATTCCTTTATAAGCTTATAGTTTAAGTTGGTAGAGAACTAATGCCATAAATTAAAATAATATGAGCTCATATAACTAGCTACAACATATTCTTAGCGATTTAGGCATTTCATCAAACTCTTGGTGATCGACAAACTTTCAAGAACTATAAGAGTCGCGTTCTCTATACCTAGCCTTCTGTTTTATCGTAACCAACTTACTTACCCAATACAATATCATTGACCCCTCATTTGGTCAAAACAACAGCCAATACAACCTTCTACAAACTCCCTCCTCACCAAAACATCAACTACCATGGGTAAAACATGGACTCATGGCTTCCTATCACCGTCCCGTGAGTCCTACCCGCAAATTATACTTAAAGCATCCTTGGAATACTATTTATGGAGATAGAAGATGAGTCATATCTATATATCCAAGAAAAGCAGCCCCTGCCCTTTTCTATACTCCAATAACAATACTTTTTCCTTCAAGAAAATATTTAGCTAAGTATTTCTATAGGTCCATGGAGAGGAAGACACTTGATTCTAGAAGAAAACCAACTTACCTTAATCTTTGGAGGATTGAAGGTGAGAAAAGCTTGAAGAAATAACTTGAAACCAGTCCTTACACGTTCTTGATTATATGAGAAAGTATATCCCAAACTTCTAATATAAAAACAACAAGTTTGGCCAACTTTCTCTAAAGTGCCACATGTCCCGCAGTGATTGGACCATGCGCGAGTTTGTCGTAGAATGAACATAACTTTTTACTCTGATATTGTTTTAACGAGCAGTTTGTTTTGTTGAAAACTAGACTCAAATACCTTTAATTTGATTGGTTGTAGGTCCTCTAACTCTTCGTATATTAGGAGATATAATGCTCGTTCAAATTCAGCTGAGAAATGAGATCATTTGTAGTATTCCTCCATAATGAACCTTTAAACTTGAATCTTTTCTTTAATGATCTCTTTGGCCCAAAATTTTTGTTTAACCCTTCAAATGACTAAATATAAGGGTTATATGGTATGCTTAACCATTTTCAATGATATACTTTCCCTAATATCACATCTATGGATTGGTGTTTATGAGTCGCAAATGTATTTTAAGTTACGGGGTATCATAGTTGTATGCTTTTTATGACCTTTGGCAAACTATATTGTATAGTCTGTGTATATTTTCTATGACTTTTGACTATTTTTTATATAAATAAAATATGATTATATTTATTGTAAATTAATTACTTTATTGTATATATTAAAAATCGGAGTATATATATATATATATATATACTCCCTAACTTAAAACACCTAATTTAGTATTTCTTCTATATTTTATATTTTATTTATATGTTCTATATTTTATTAAAAGGTGACGTCTTTTCACATTGACGGGTAGTGACTTCTCCGAAGAATTGTGACTTTTTTAAAGAGTTGTGACTTTTTCGATAAATTGTGACATTTTCGAATGGTTGTGATTTTTCTTAAGGGTTATGACTTATCTGATAAGGTACGATAAACAACTTTCCATACTATCTTTCTTGGCTATCAATAGAGAATTTTTCTCACATTTTTAAACTACGATTTTTTTATGTTATTTTATTATTATTTCTCTTCTTAAAACAAGAAATATTGTGAGAATTGTTCAATTAAGCAATTACAATTTTTTTTATTATCGGTAAATTAAATATATCAACAAAACTTGATGCAACAAGGAGAATGGAATAACTCAACTTCAAACGAGAAGACTATCTAGATATTTAGGGTGTGTTTGGTATGAAGGAAAACATTTTCCGGAAAATAGTTTCCAATTTTCTCATGTTTGGTTGGGTTAAATGTTTTGGAAAATGTTTTCCAAATCAACTCATTTTCCTCAAATTCAAGGAAAATGACTTTCCTTCAAAAATTAAGGAAAACATTTTTCCAAAACTTTCCTCCAACTTCAAATTACAATTTATTTTTTTTTGAAAAAATCAATTTTTTCCGACGAAAAAAATAAATTTAAAGTTTTTTTTAAAAAAAATTGTTTAACTTCAATTTTTAATTTTTTTACCCACCCTCACCCCCTACCCCCCCCCCCCAAATAATAATTAAAGTTTGTTTCAAAAATATATTTTCTAATTCAAAAATTATTTTTCATCCGACCCCACCCCCGGCCAGCCCCGCTACCAGCCCACCCCCCACCCTCCCCTCAAAAAAAAATTTAAACTTTGTTTTTAAAAAATATTTCCAATTTTTATTT
>JAJOOR010041833.1:0-14508 GCA_036250505.1 Solanum acaule
CTTAGTCCCTATTTCCCGTTAATTAATGTTGAATGTACTTCCGCGACCGATGAAGTGTGATGACAAGTTTGAGAGGCTTGTTTGGGGTTCCTTCGGGTTCCTCATTCGCCATGTCACGTCTAGGCCCTAGGCTTGGGTCGTGACAAATAATCTTAAAGTTTGAGGATGAGGAAATGGTTTTAAAACACATGAGCATGGGTTATATTATTGGGAGTAATATTGAGCACCGATATGGAGACGAGTTCAGACAACTCAAAGTCCTCATAAACCATGTATGCCGACATCAGTAAAAAGGGGCATACATTTTAAATGATTCCTTATTGATTTTAAGCATATCTTAGCAGATTCACTTAGTTGAGGATGTCTTATACTCCGGCAAGGTATAAGACAATTTTGGCAGCGTGGGCATGACGTTGTATCATCACATAGCTCATAGTGATGGTTGTCGGTTAGAGAATATCCCAAATAAAAATTATTATTGTATTTTTACATACAATTGTGTTATTATTGTATCTTTACATACAAATGTGTTATTATCTACTGTTTTAAAAGCTTTCCATATATTGCATCTTTTATTGTTTCTTTATCCTTGAGTATATTGAGTTGAGTATCTTATCCTTGAGTTGAGTTGAGTATCCTTTAGTGGAGTTTGAGTTGAGTTGAGTGAGTTTGAGAAGATGTAAGTGTATTTCCTTTATATCCGTTCAAGCTTAGGTTTATGCTTTAGAATTCCCCTCACATGCTCGTACATTCCATGTACTGACGCCATTTGGCCTACTTTTTTTATGATTCAGATACAAATATTCAGGGTCATCAATAGACCATCCACTGATACCACCTGCAGTTCCAGTTAGCTTTAGTTAGCTGCCTTGCTTCCGGAGGGTTCCCCTTTCAGTTTTAGTTGTTAGGATGTCGAGGTTCTTGTCTCGATAATCCTTCTGTAATAGTAGAGGCTTCATAGATAGTTTAAAGGTCGAAGATTATATCATTATTTCCTTTGTTGTTTGAATGTTTTGAGGTCATGAGACATTTAACTAATATTTGTTAAATTATTTTCAGACAATTAAAGGAGTTGAGTTTAAATTAACTTTCAAAGTTATTTATGCATATAGAATTCCATTTTGCTTGAGTAAGTCTTCCATTGAGTAATGAGCCAGGCCAAGGGTTCTATTTGGATCCAACAATGTTTCTCGAGTGCTAGTCACGCCCAGGGTTTAAGCTCGGGGCGTGACATACAGAAAATCATAAACTTAATTAGGACCTTGTCAGACTATATATGATCTAATGTACACCTCTTAGTGTTCTTGTTAATCTAACGAATTAGTCATATTGCATTGCTCTCTTCTAATAGTCATAATACCACGCTTGTACCACTCCAACTTATTGCAAAGTAACACTTCAATTAATCACCTACTTCATGTCAAGCCTACTAGATGGAATCTCAAACATATCATCTTCACCCTCTTGTTTTCATCCTTTTTTTCAAAACACTCATCTCAAATTCAAGCTTACTGTCAGTACTAACCACAAATGCTAATATAAGTCTATACTAGACTAACTTACAAATACTAAAAAGAATTAAGAAACACTTTCCCACTAAGAAATCATGAAAAGTAGTCAATCTATCAAGTCCCGAGCCTACACCCTGAACGTGATCAGAGTTCGAGAACCATTATTGGTCCCCAAGAAAACCCTCATTCTGGCTGGCTAAAAGCGGAAGACTAACTCAAGCATATAAAACTTTAAAAATTGAATTAAATCAATAACTTAAATACTCAATCTTTAAATAATTTGAAAGATACTTAATAGATAAACTCAAAGTTTGTAACAACAACTCAAAGAAGATACATACTGAAAACTACTCAACTTTGTCTATCTATAATAGCTCTACTATTAGAGAAGGATATTGGGACAGGAGCCACGACATCTCAAAACTACTAATTGTAAGATAAAGGTGAAGTCCTCCGAAATATAAGAAGGCTTACCAAAGCTGACTGGAATATCCCATGACCTCAACGAAATGCATATTGATGATCCTGAATACCTGTATCTGCATCATGAAATGATGCAGGACAAATGGCTCAGTACATGGAATGTACGAGAATGTAAGGGAATTTCTAAAGCATAAACATAAGCTTGAACTGATAGAAAAGAAACATACTTACCTCTTCTCAACTCATTCAACTCAACTCAATGAAACATAGTTCAACTCAATAATAAGAGACTCAACTCTATGAAACATAGTTCAACTCAACTCAGAGAAATAGGCCTCAATTCAACAATAAGATACTCAACTCTGTATACTCAACTCAAGATAAAGCAACAATAAAAGATACAATATATGGAAATCTTTTAAAACAATAGACAGCAACACAACGTATTGAAGAATAAAATAATAACTTAGTTTGTATATAAAAATACAATATAACTCCTTGGGAGATTCTCTAACCGACAACCATCACTATGAGCTATGTGATTATACAACGTCTAGCCCACGCTGCCAGAACTGTCCTATACTTTTTCAGGATATTGAACCTACTACTAATTTGATCCACTAATCTATGCTAAAAAGCATTAAGGATTCATCTAAAAAGTATGACCCTTTCTACTCATGTTGGCTACATAGTTTATGGGGGTTGTGCGTTGTCTAAACTCTCCCCCATATTGGTGCTCAATACTACTCCCAAAATATTACTAGCTCATATGTTTAAAAACATAACTCTTTTTGTGGTTTGAGATTATTACTCAAAATGGTTTCTCTTAAAAGAGACTGTACTAAAAGACTTGAGTTTGAGAAAGAGTAGGGTTGAGTTCATTTTTTCAAAATGAATATATGGGAACTAAGTATTCTCAAAAGTGATTGTAAAAGACTTCTAAAAATAGCGTTCATGCTGAATTATGGACGTGAACGACTCAATTCAAGGTTTTCAATAACCAAATATATAGAACTCAATACTCCGAACTCAACAACTCCTGAACTCAAGGACTCAATGATACTACTCCTCTCGAGACTACTCGACTCATAGGGTTCATGCGGTATTATGGGCATTATTAACTCAACTCAAGAATCTTCATGGGTGACATGTAGCAGTCCCACAATTAGGAATATAATAACAAAAGGGTTAGGAACTCACTACTCAAGAACTTAGAACTTTAAGATACTACTCAATTTATGGAGTTCAAGCGGAATTTATGGGCATGATCGACTTGACTCAAGGGTCGACATAACAATATGGACTCATGTATATGACTCTTCTTATTCTGATACTTACTTCCTTAAAACTGTGTTTAAGAACTCAAGTGTTGGCTTTAGAAAAAAACTTTTCAAAATTTATAACTCAAAATAGGGTTCATGTTGAAATATAGACATGAAAAAATCAACTCTAGGATCTCAATAGAAATATACAAACACAATAACTAGGAATAGAATTTTTAAAAGAAACATGAACTCAAGAACTAAAGATCAACTTATCTCAAGAATACTCAAATCTAGGAAAAGAATCCTAGATTACTCTTTTACTGATCTGAAAGTAGATGTAGGGCGTGAGGACGAACTAGTCCAACACTATGACAGACTTACATACCTAGAAGAAAAAGGTTCTTGAAAGAAGAATCTTGATTAGAAGCCTTGAAACATTAGTTTGAAGGTAAACAATCAAGAAAACCTTTCTTGAGATTCTGGAATTAGTTTCTTGAAATCTCTATGACCAAGAATTATGATTCTCATTAGTGATTGATAATTGTATGAAGGAATTTGAGTTGGAAAGAATAAAATTCTTGGAGAAGGACTTATATTAAAGAAGAATCTTGAAAAGGATTGAAAGAATCTTGACAAAAGATTGAAAGAATCTTCAAAAAAGATTGAAAGAATCTTGAATAAGATTGAATGAAGTCTTCTACTTTGATTTTTCCTTTGGGTTTTGCCTTAGGCTTTGAGAGAGAAGAGAATGATGGATTAAAAGATGAAAATCTAAATGTTTTGATCCTTATATTAGTCAAGAAATTTGCAATTCTCACCTCAAGAACTCAATAAGAAATTCATTATCAAAGAACAAAGCACAAAACCTCAAGAACTCAACAAGATTATCAACATACTCTATCACATGACTGAGATTAATAAAAGAAACTCATTATTGGCGTGTGGGAGAACAAACCCGACACTATGGAAGCTTACATACCTCAAAGAACTAGGTTCTTGGTGAAATCTTGATTCTCTTGAACGAACGCTTGAAACTTTGAACTTTTTCTCCTCTTGAATCTTCTCTCTAAAACCCTTAATGCTTTGGGGATGAATGAAACTCATTCTAATCAATTTAGACCCTTAATTGGGTGTAATTCACGTTTAGAATAAATGGGGGTAAGGAAAAGACTAAAATACACCACCTATTTTTGGGTAACTTTCCTTAAATGGACAACCTGACATATCTCCCTTATACGAGCTCGAAAATTAGCAAACTCGGTGGTGTTGGAAAGAGGACTTAGAGATCTTCTATTTATTATCTTATGGGTTGCCTAACTCATCTTGTACTAAATGTTATGGTCATTTGAAGTTGACCCAAAAATTAAAAGAACTAAGGAATTGCTTGAATGAATTCTCTTTAATTATTTTTGGAGCTCAAGGTGCTATATCAAGTGACCTGACCTTAATACTTACAAACTTTTGAATTCCTTGGTAAAATCCTATTCACAACGAAGCATGGTTCGAGTTTAAGCTTTAAAAATTTTCCTGGGTCTTACACAATCCTTATCTCACCGCCTATTTGTCACGCCCCGAGGCAACCCCCTGGACACGGACACAAGACCTAGGATCACGAGTGACCCCAAGTTAACCCTATTGGCATAAGTATAAGCATACTAACGATAAATTGAAACAATATATACTGTGCGAAAGCTAAATCATGTGAAAATCTGAAAGGATGGGGAATACCCATATACTAAGTTTGAATATATGAAAACTGAGAGTTTGAATACAAATGAAACGTCAAACTCTAAGACTAAAGCTGAAACTAACTATGTCTGAAATAAGCCTCTAAACTGACTAGAAATGTTGGGACATGCCCCAGCTAGATCTAGCAAAACTGAAACTAACCGAAAAATGATAAAGATAGTCATATCACTAGTCCTCGAAGAATGAGGACTCACCACTAATGCTGCTGAATTGAAGATCGGGACCTGTTCTATGCGTGATCTGACTGATGAGGACCTGAACCTACATCGCGAGAAGATGTAGCGCAGAGTATGCGTCAGTACTTGAAAGGTACTAAGCATATAGAATAGAGTAAAGCTGAATAATAATCATAACTGAACAAGCAATAATGCAATAGTATAATATGAACATGATAAGGATACTGAAAGTACTGTACATAACTAAATTGAATTCAATGACGAAGTTTATAACATGCTAAGACTAAGTATTGAATTATACTGATAACATGGTCAATGCAAAAGAATCTGACTGAACTGTAAGGGAGATACTAATAACCGACATAAAACCACATGAGCTAAATGTGGAGTCTGATGTATACACCCCATCAAGAGGACCCAATACTCCCTGTCGAAGGTATAAAGGCATGCTTGTGTGATCACTAAAATGCTGCCCATAGATGGGACTTACAACCTACGGGGCACGTAGTTCTGGGACTTGAAGGTGACTCATCCTAGTCCACTCGGTATTAAGCTTCCCATATGATTAAGTAATTAACACTTTCTAACTGAAATGTTGTAATACTGGATAGCCCAAACTGACATGCAAATTGAGAATGCAACACTAATATACTGATAATAATACATTCGAAAACTGATGCATGTTTATATGTAACTAAATTAACTAACCTTGCATGTGTAACTCATGAATTAAAAGAACTGCATAGCTAGGGTTCTGAGTTGATGCATGAATCTGGGTAAAACAATAATACAGCATGATAATATGATTTGGATCATTCTAACAACTAAAAATCCAACAATTCTAACATTCAAGAAACCCTATGTCTAGATAACATTAAGGGAATCAAGATTCTGACTGAAGTCTAGGGACCTAATGGTTGAAAGGAACCCACTAGTGAAATCCCACATACCTGGTGATGAATTCCATGGAGAAATCATTAAATTTTGGGGCTGGAACTGATGGAACCTTGTTGCGTTCTTGAACTAGGGTTCTTGACATTAGGGGTTAAACAACGTAGTTTAGGGGTTCAACGCGTACAGAAAAGACCAAAAGTCCCCTGACTTAACTGTTGTTGGGGTCACCGATAGACCGTCGATCGACTGACAGTCCATGCTGGTCAAGCATCAGTCCCGACTGGGCGGCTGACTTGGGGGTGTTGATCCACGGACGCGGGCAACGGTCCGTAACCTGACCTACGGTCCGTGAGTCCGGCCGTGGGTCAACACTTAGACAATTTTCTGGGGGGCTTTCTGGGGAAGGTTGCAGATGCAAACCACGGACCACTAGAATGGGCTATGGGTCACCCTACAGTCCATGGGTGGCAACCGTGGCTTGCACCTACAACTTCTGGAAACCTGCATTGATGTCTGTTTTCGGATACAGGGTGTTAAATTATTTCTTTACATATACCGTCACATTCCTTTTCACAACTTATGTACTATTTACCCATTCAACATACATCATTGTCTAATTAGTTTTATAACCCTCTGAAAATCATGACTCTCCCTAAAAATTATAAGCCTAGCTTAGATCTAATACCTCATGAATACTCTACTCTTTTATTCAACATATATACTTGGCCTTCACTAACACAATGTTTCATTCACATAAACTCCCTTATGGTTAGAGTATACTATAACTCATCCTGACTAGTAAATTTTCATCTACCTTCTATCATGAACTGTATATAAAATTATTATTGCTTAGTCTACTCATATAGGAAAACTCATCATTAATAACTTACTGGGTCCATGAATGCAACAACCTAATTTTCCTCATCATTATCTTCCTTTCTTATATTACCTTGCCTCTGCATGTTGTTTTTCCAAATTCGAGAATTTTTACTACTGCTATAAAGGCAGAGAAATAAAGTAGAAGAAAGCATGTTTATTTGATGAGACTCTTGTAGAGTTTTTATACAGATGGGATAAAAACAATCAGCCTAAACTAACTCCTAGAATGCAGAAACAAATAACGACAACTAATACAACTAATGCCTGAATAAATTGAACAAACCTAATCCTAATCAAATTGTGTGCAGTAAAACAATGTTACAACACTAGTAAAACACTAATGCTAATGCGCTATTACGCCCCCGTCAAGTTATGTGTGATGAGACAACGCGTAACTTGGGAAGCATTCTTTGGAAAGCTAGTTTGGAAAATGTTTTTGTGAGATGATCTTCAAGTTGGTCAACATAGTGTATGTGCCTCATTTGGACGAGTCCATTGCGGACCTGGTTACGAACGAAGTGAAGATCAACCTCAAGGTGCTTCATTTTGGTATGATGTACTAGATTCTCGGCAATGTATGTGACCCCCAGATTATCAAAAAGTATCACTGGCGTAGCAGGGAGTGACACATAAAGATCTTTGATTCAATGAGTAACCCAATTCGTTTCAGACAAGGCAGAAGCAACTACACGATATTCAACCTTAGTGGAGGGTCGAGAGACATTTGGTTGCTTACGAGACCTCCTAGAAATTTGTGTCGTGCCTAGATAAACAATGTGACATAAGATAGAGCGTCGATCATTGATGTCACCTACCCAATTAGCATTAGCATCGTCACAGAGAGCAATCGGTTTTTGTGGGGAAATACTAATATCATACTGGAGTTTTTCTCTAAGGTATCGCAGGATGCGCTTAACAGCCTTACAGTGAAGCACAAAAGAAGAAGTATTAAACTAAGTAAGCTTTTTGACTAAGTTTGTGATGTCAGGTCGGGTAAACGAAAGGTATTGAAGCTTACCAAGCACATTTCTGTATTCTTTGCCATCAGTTTTAGGTGCTCCATCATCAACTAGTAGAGTCTCATACATGCTCATAGGTGACTGAATACCGTTGTGGTCTTGCATCTAAGTGTCATGTAAAATATCCTGTATATACTTGGATTGACTGAGAAACAACCCATCAGCATCCCTGTGTACTTCAACACCCAAGAAATAGTGTAATAAACCAAGGTAGTTAAGATATTGTTTTTTTGAAAGAGAGGTACCAACATGGTGAATGAGTGTTTCATCACTACCAATTATTATGAGGTCATCCACATAGATCATAATATAAATAGTAACCCCTATGTTGTGAATTACGAAGAGAGAATGATCACACTCAGACATCTTGAACCCCATTTGATTCAAGGAAATAGTTAGTGCATCATACCAAACCTTACGAGCTTGCCAGAGTCCATAGAGTGCTTTTTTGAGATGGCAGATATAGTTGGGATGATCGGCGTCTTCATATCCATGAGGTTTAGACATATACACATCTTCTTGAATCATCTCTTAAAGGAAAGCATTGTTGACATCTAGTTGATTCAGTGGCCAATTCATCTGTACAACAAGTGTAAGAACTATTTGAATTGTGGTTGGTTTAACCACTGGACTGAAGGTTTTGTGAAATTCAATTCCAGGCCTTTGAGTGAAACCTTTTGCCACTAAACGGGCTTTGTGCCGATCAATGGAGCCATCAACCTTAGTTTTAATTCAAAACAACCACTTACAAGGGACAATATTCTGGGCTTCGTCTGCTTCTTCATTAGTGGATCAAATTCAACCTTCATAGCGTCTCACCAATATGGAAATTTTTATGCTTGCTTCTGGGGTACAGGGATAGATGGTGCAGGCTAGTTCATTTGGGCGGTGTAGTCAACAATTTTTTGTTGCTTGAAAATGTTATTTTGCGACCTGGTTCCTGAGTCTTAGAGAGATCTGCCTTCAGGTATTTCCCCTGTGTGGCACGAAGTGAGCATGCATCTTTGTGTGTATTGCGCACTAGTGGAATAGTAGGGGGAAAGTGGGTGGTATTAGCATCAAGGGTAGGGTCTAGATCAGCGACAAGGTTAGACTCATTTGGAGATGAAATGTTTTCCAATGTTAAAGAAGAAAATTTCTGATTCAAGTGAGAAAACATATTGTCAAATGGAAAAACATTTTCACAAAATCTTTCATCTCGAGAGAGAAAAAGTTTGGAACTGGTAGTGTCAAAGCACTGATGAAAATGATGAGTTATGGAGAAACATAGATACACACAAGGTTTGGAGTACAGTCCCAATTTATTTTGGGTATATGGTCAAAGATAAGGGTAGCACAAACAACCAAAAATACGAAGAGATGTGTAAGCTGGTTTGTCATTAAAAAGAACTTCAAATGGTGACCGGTTATTAAGAGGGCTAGTGGGTAGACGGTATATGAGATATGTGGCATGATGACATGCATACGAACAAAAGTTGGATGGTAAGGCAGCTTGATGAAGTAGTGTTTTGGATGTCTCAACTAGGTGACGATGGTGTCTTTCAGCCACTGCAACCTTTTGAGGCGTGTATGTGGCAAAACAAGGTTTTGTATGCCATTGTAATGAAGATATGAGTCAAGTATTTGATATTCTCCTCCTCCATCAGTGCGTAAAGGGTGAGTATTTTTGTATCAAAATGATTTTCAACCACACGATATAAGTGGGGTAAAATTTGTTGAACTTCAATTTTGTTTTTCAATGTGTATAACCAAATGTACTTGCTATACTTATCATCAAAAATACAATAATAAAGTTTTTTATCAATTGAAAGCACCGGGGAGGATCCCCATAGAGCACTCTAAACTATTCCTAATGGCAATTTGCTTGACAATTTGTTTGAAGACAATGGAAATATGTGGGCTTTATTGCAACAAAATGAATTACAATAAGTTAATTTATCTTTCAATGAATAAGAAATACTGAAATTATTGATAATGCAAAATAAAACTTGTGGATGGGGGTGACTCAATTTTCGATGCCAAAGATGTAATGAACGGCTGGTAACAGCAACATTGATGGTTGGGCGAGATGGTGATGGACAATCATAGAGTCCTACTTTATTCAGGCCGCACAGAAGAGGAGTTCCCGTAGTCCGATCTTTCACAAGAAAATTGAAAGGAAAAAACTCTATTAAGGTTAGGTTGTCTTGGCAAAATTAAGAAACTGAAAGAAGCTTACGTTTGATAGCAGGAGCACATAACACAGTAGAGAGTTTAAAGGCATTATTTGATATAGATAAATGAGCAGTACCAGTTAATAAGAATCACACCATTACCCATCGTCACGTCCTCCATCCCTTTGAAGTCCTGAACATTGTGCAGGGAGTTGGCATCGGAAGTAATGTGGTGAGATGCACCCGAGTAGCCAATCCAGGGGTCATGCGCGGGTGTATTGGCAACAAAATTATCCTTTGCATCAAAGTTGTTTTGGGATCGGGACCTATAAACATTTGCCGTATGCCCAAATTTTTACAAAGATGACAGCGGACTCGTGAGGGTAGCTATGGAAAATTACGCCATTGAGAACTATTGTTCAAATCTTGGGGAGTGGCGTTTTGAGTGGGCTATCTTATTGGGGGATGCCAGTTGTTGTTGTTTTGTGGGCGTCGACTATTGCGGGAGGCTGATTAGGAATATGACACGCGTTGAGCAACTGTTGCGGTCACCTAAGTGGTGGTCTTTTTTAGGTCCTCATGTTTGAGGAAAACTTCATGATTTAGAAGTTTGTCAACAAGTTCAGCGTAGCTGATGGGAGAATCACGTACTGGTATTGCTACTGAAATCTCACGGAACTCCTGACCGTGGCCACTCAATATTTTTAGCACAAGTTTTTTGTTATTGACCGGTGAACCGGCTGTGGTGATTTCATCAGATAGAGATCGAATCTCACGCAGACAGTCAACAATAGATTTGTTATCCTTGCCGACTCGACTTAGATGGTGACGGAGGCTGAAGATGCGAGTTTGAGACTTGTTCGCAAAAGAAGTGTGAAGATGATCCCAGGCAGCTTTAGAGTTGTCAGTGGAAGCGACAATGGATGTGATTGTGTCATCAACATAGGCCATAAGATCATTTTGAATAAGTTTATCCTGTCAAAACCAATCTTTGTACTCGGGATTAGCACTTTCAGTTGCGCTAGTGACGATTGTTTTTGGAGGACACAACGTGGTGCCGTCAAGATGACCATATAGGTCATGGCCATCAAGTAGCATAGCAATTTGGGTTGTCCAAACTCTGAAGTTGTGGCTGCCAGACCGTTTAATGGGGAGTTGAGAGGCTGGGTTAAACTGAATCAAGTGTTTAATGACAGGGGAAGCATCAGCATTCGCAACTGGTATGGAGGGAGCCATTGACGAGGAGGAAAAAAAATACTCGTTAAGATTTTTGGCATTGATACCATATAAAAGCAGAGAAATAAAGTTGAAGAAAGTATGCTAATTTGATGAGAGTCTTGTAGATTTTTTATACAGATGGAATAAACAAAATCAGCCTAAGCTAACTCCTAGAATGCAGGAACAAATAATGACAACTAATACAACTAACACCTGAATAAATTGAAGAAAACCTAATCCTAATCAAATTGTGCAGTAAAACAATGTTACAACACTAGTAAAACACTAATGCTAATGCGCTATTAACTGCTGCTTATAACATCATAACTCATACAAATTTTTGGGAGAAAATACTACCCAAGCTCTAAACCACATTCCTCATAAGGGTCTCAACTGAAATGAGGTTTAGAGAAGAGAGTTTGGCAGTACATCTTGCTTTTAGCTTGAATGCAGGATTCATATGAATAGGAGTGCATTCTTTCAAATCTCTACACTTAAGCTCACTCACGTTCTTCTCTCATACCCCTTCTATAGTCTCATGACTTTTTGAAGACTTCTGTTGAGAGTAAGTCATTGATAAGGATCCAGGCTTTTATTTTCAACTACCCTTAAGTATGAGGGACAGTCGAATGGATTTGATAAACGCACGAGTGTGAATAAGTTCCTTATGACATAGTTCTGTTACATGATTTAGAGTACAAAAGAAGGAAAACTTTTCTTAAATGTCCGCAGTCCCTCATTTGTAAAAGTGGGTCCCTCACAACCATACATAAGATCCTACTTGACACGGCTTTATAAACATTCTAGGAGGCTTGAACTCTGTGCTGTGATACCAAGTTTGTCACGACCCAAGCCTATACTTTGGACGCAGCCGGCACTCCAGAACAATTATCGGCCCCAAAGCGAACCCTCATCCTGGCTGACTACAAGCGAAAGACTAACTCATGCCCAGACAAGCATAAAACTAAAAGAAATGCTAAATAAATAGTATGAATCATGAGTTTTAAAAAAACCTCTGAAACCGACAGACTCGCTAAAATTGTCTAACTATGAAGCCTCTACCATACAAAGATGAGTGTCGGGACAAGACCCTTGACTCCTTAAGAGAAATACAACTAACAACTCATAAAATTGGATTCCTCTGCAAGCAAGGAGGTTTCACTCTAAAGGTGACAAGTGGATGAAGTGATCTCAATCGTTTCTTGTTGAGGATCCTAAGAACATATATATGCATCATTAAAAGATGCAGGTCAGATGACATTCATACATTGAATGTACGAGTATATAATATAGCAGAATAACAAATAACTAAATGAAAGGACTATAATAGATATAAGTATATTCTCAACTGAATGTATAGAAATTAAAAAGTGAAATTATTAAAACTTTACAAAAATACTTACTCATCTCTGAACTCAACATATTAAGTGAGATAATAAAAATACACTTTTAACTATATTTGGGAGATTCTTTAACAGACAACCCTCACTATGAGCTCTTTGATGATACAACGCCTTGCCCACACTGTCAAAATTGTCCTATACCGTGCCGGGGTATAAAACCTCTCAACTAGGTGGATCCACTAAACCATAAGGGTTCATCTACAAAGAATGATCATTTACACATGTTGGCAGACATGGTTTATGAGAATTTTGTGTTGTCTGTACTCATCTACATATCAGTGCCCAATACTACTCCTAATAATATACTCATAACTCTGAGGCTAACAAAGCTAAGCTGCACCATGTCAATGCCAAATAAATTAAATATCTTAAGTTAGAATCCTCTATCCTTAAACAGAAAACTCAACTTCAATGGTTTAAGGAAGGTGATGCCAACTCAAAATATTTTCATGCAATTATGAGGGGAAGAAGAAGGAAATTGTTTATTCACAAAATATGTGATGATAGTGGACTGTGGATTCAAGGAGACAAGGAGATTGGTCAGGCGGCCTGTAATTACTTTCAAGGAATTTTTTCTGGAAAGGAAGACAGAATTGCTGAGCATATTCTTCAATGCCTACCAAGACAAGTTACTGATCAGCAAAATCAAAGTCTACAGGACATGGTTAGTATGGAAGAGGTTAAAAATGTTGTCTTTGAAATGAACCCTAATTCTGCTTCTGGTCCTGATGGATTTGGAGGGAAGTTCTACCAAACTTGTTGGGAAATTATCAAGGAGGACCTGCTCATTGCTGTTCAATCCTGTTTCAGTGGTCACATTATGCCAAAATTTATGTCCCATGCATGTTTAGTTCTCTTACCTAAAAATGAGAATCCTAACACATTCAGTGAGTTCAGGCCTATCAATTTGAGCAATTTCACTAACAAAATCATTTCTAAGATTCTTTGTTTAAGATTGGCCCCTATTCTACGTAATCTTATTTCAGAGAATCAATCAGGATTTGTCAAAGGGAGGAGCATCTCAGAAAACATTATGTTGGCTCAAGAAATCACTCACAACATTAAAAAACCATAGGAGGGGGATAATGTTGTGATTAAATTGGATATGGCCAAGGCTTATGATAGAGTGTCTTGGGCTTTCACTTGTCTTGCTATGAGGGTTATGGGATTTGGAGAAGTCTTTATTGATTTAGTCTGGAGAACTATGAGTAATAACTGGTATTCAGTTATTGTAAATGGGTCCAGACATGGTTTTTTCCACTCTACTAGAGGCCTCAAACAAGGGGATCATTTATCCCCTGCCCTATTTATTTTAGGTGTTGAGGTCCTCTCCAGGATGCTGAACCTTCTTCATCATGATCAAAGTTATAAAGGTTTTCACATGCAAACAAGGGGTCCTCAAATTAACCACTTGTGTTTTGCAGATGATGTAATTATATTTACATCAGCAACTAGAAGATCTTTGCAACTTATCATGAAAACTCTTAGTACTTATGAAACTATTTCTGATCAAAGCATCAACAAAGAGAAGAGTCACTTTATGCTCCCCACTAATACCCCAATGGAAATTATTGACATGATAAAAGGTATCACTGGTTATTCCCAAAAGGTTAGCCCTATCTCTTATTTGGGTTGCCCTCTTTATATTGGAGGCCAGAGAATCATTTACTATTCTGATTTGGTTGCAAAAGTAGTGAAAAGAATCAGTGGCTGGCAAACAAAGATCCTTAGTTTTGGAGGAAAGATCACTTTGATCAAACATGTACTTCAGTCTATTCCCATACACACTATGGCTTGTAATGGGGGGGCCGCCGCCCC
>JAJOOR010041834.1:0-10703 GCA_036250505.1 Solanum acaule
CCCCCCCCCCCCCCCCCCCCCCCCCCCCCCCCCCCCCCCCCCCCCCCCCCCCCCCCCCCCCCCCCCCCCCCCCCCCCCCCCCCCCCCCCCCCCCCCCCCCCCCCCTATAGTCGTATTGTGGTGGTGATTTCCAACAAGTACTACCAGTTATTGCAAAGGGAACTAGATCTGATATTGTTGACGCATCCCTGATTTCCTCTCACTTGTGGCCCTACTTCTCAATTTATGAATTGAAGGAAAATATGTAACTTAGTCGTGGAAAAATAAGGGGTACTGAGGCAGCAAAAATATCCACATTCGACAAATGGTTGTTGCAAATCAGAGAGGGATCAAATTATGATGCTACAAAGAAGGACATGATTAATATGCCACATGATGTCTGCGTTTAACCATTCATCAATCCTATCGGATAAATTGTGGATGCAGTATATCCATCTCTCTTACAAAAGTACAACGACCCGGCATACTTGAAAGAAAAATCAATACTCACGCCTAAAAATGAACTGGTGCATGAGCTAAATGGCGTAATTATAAAGATGATACTAAGGGAAGGAAGAAAATATATAACTCAGACGATGTGTGCAAAACAAGCATGAACACTGACGAAGAAGATATATTGTACCCAACTGAATTTTTAAACAACTTACGCTTCCCAAGGATCCCTAACCATGACATACACTTAAAAGTAGGAATTTTGATTATGCTTCTTAGGAATCAAAACCAAACGAAGGCTTTTGCAATGGGACAAAAATAGTCATCACGCATCTTGGTATTTGGTCTGTTAGCGCAAACATCATTTCAGGTAAGAATCTTGGTTCAAGGGTCACAATTCCAAGAATTATTATGTCGCCTAACGAATCAAAGTGTCTATTCAAGCTAAAAAGGTGGCAACTTCCATTAGCCACATGTTACGCTATGACAATCAATAAAAGCCAAGGATAAACACTTCATTGGGTAAGACTGTATCTACTAAAACATGTGTTCACACATGGACAACTGTATGTAGCCGTATCACGAGTAACAACAACAGAAGGATTAACTGTCCTAAATGCGGATGACGACCAGAATACCCAACATTCATTAAAAACATTGTTTACGAAGAAGTTTTCTAGAATGTATAGCTTAGAGTGGTAGAAAGAGACGAGGTATTCTTTAAAATTCATATTTTTCATGTGTTATCAACTAATACCATTCTGATATACAATTTCATAACAACTATTTCACAGTGTCGTACATTCAGATAACTAGAGATACAACAAATGAATCACGATGGAGATGGCAGCCAAACAACGACTGAACACAAGCTTTGCACTCCAACACCATGCAACCTACACAAAAGTGAGATTGCTCAGGTTGGATGAACTCAAGAGCCCACACACTTTTCAATATAATGTAGACCTCATTTAAATAACGCTTTCATATCTTTATCAAAGCAACCAATACAAACATGTAACATCAGACATACGAGTTGTATTTTTGGTAGGTCATATAAGACTTTGTTAAAATATATAACTTGCACTTGCTGGGAAAAATTATGTCCACTTACAGTGCCATCCTACTACAAACAGAATGTTTGATTATTAAATATATTATTTAAATACATGTTGAGTCCGACATGATACTATTTTACTGCGTATGAAGAAGCACATAAACAATTCAGACATACTCTATATAACTCTAATCAGATTGAGCAGAGAATTTCAATATACAAAAAAATGTGGCCACATGTTCCCCATCTTTAGTATAATAGACAAGTCTAAACTTAATGGAAATATACTATTTTCCGTATAACCTCGGCCATCATTTAATACAATTGAACCTACACTTACACATTAAACTAAAGGGCATGTGCTTATACATCATAAATAACTTTGTCCGCAAAAGAAAACTTCCCTGACATGATAACAATTCAACAATGTATAGACATTACATTACTCCCATATGATGATTACAAAGTTTACACATAAATTGGAAAAGATAAATACAGAAAAAGGAAAATATAGTACTCACCACTCAATATATTACGAGGGGAAAATCAAATTACACCCCCGCGGCTCTTTACCTAGTTCTAAATAGAATCTCAATATTTAACAATACAAAAACAAAATATTGAAATTAGAACCCTAGAATGTTGATTTTACTGAAAAATTCTAATTTTTGAACTAATTAACAGAAATCCTAATACCCATGCACGCATAAGATGAACAATTTCATAATAATACGTTTAGTTAGTAATTTTTTTTATTGTAAATTGAAAGTTTAGATACTGCAAAAGTATATTTTTATTCATAGAGTTTGTACAGTATTTATAGGAGAACAAGTAAGATCAAATAAAATAATCAATCCCTAATTCTTGGGAGATCCTTGAATCAAGAGATTTCCTCTAAACTACTTTCCTATAATAATATATTCTATCCATATTTATAGCAGCAGATTATAATCAAATCTGCCAGCTTATTTGTAGCAAATTACAATCAAATCTACCAGCTCATTGATGGGGCAGATTGTGACTAAATCTGCCAACTCATTCGACACTCCCCCTCAAGTGGCATGTAGATATCGAACATGTCTAACTTGCTCACAAAGGACTCAAAAGTAATTCTGAAAAGACCTTTTATGAAAATATTTGCAACTTGTTCTGTTGTTGGAACAAAAGGAATGCACACATTTCCATCTTCAATCTTCTCTTTAATGAAGTGTATGTCCACTTCAACATGCTTTGTTCTATCATTTGAACTGGATTATGAGCAATGCTTATGGCAGCCTTATTGTCACAATACAACTTCATTGGAAAACTAGCAGGTCTTCTTAGTTCTTCCAAAAATCTCTTGAGCCACAACATTTCACAAATTTCGTGTGCCATGGATCGATACTCAGCCTCAGCACTACTTCGAGCCACCACATTTTGCTTCTTACTTCTCCATGTCACTAAATTTCCCCAAACAAATGTACAATATCCAGATGTAGACCTTTTATCAATAGATGAACCAGCCCAGTCTGCATTTGTATAAGCCTCAACACTTCTTTGCTCATTCTTTTTGAAGAACAACCCTTTCCCTGGAGAACTCTTTAGATACCTTAGGATTCGATACACAACTTCTTGGTGTTCTTCTCGTCGAGAATGCATGAACTAACTGACTAGGCTCCAACAAAGGAAATATTAGGTCTAGTATGTAACAAGTAAATCAACTTGCCTACCAATCTCTGATATTGGCCCTTATTAATCAATTTTCCTTCCTTTACAAACTTCAGATTTGGATCAAATGGAGTTTCAATTGGTCTACAACCACTCATTCTTGTTTCTTTTAATAGATCAAGAACATACTTCCTTTGTGACACTATAATTCCTTTCTTCGATCGTGCAACTCCATGCCAAGAAAGTACTTTAGCGGGCCCAAGTCTTTTATCTCAAATTATGAGGCAAGACGCTCTTTTAGATTTTTTATTTCAACCACATCATCTCCTATGAGGATGATATCGTCGACACACACTATAAGAACAGTTGTTTTTCCTTCTAGTGAATGTCGAGTAAACATCATGTGATCTGCTTGTCCTTGCATATACCCTTGCTTCTTCACAAATTGAGTGAACCTTTCGAACCAAGCCCTTGGTGATTGTTTTAGACCGTAGAGAGATCTTCTAAGCCTGCATTTCTTTGACTTATACTTCCCTTCAAAACCTAGTGGGGGATCCATATAAACTTCTTCCTCTAGGTGCCCATTCAAGAAAGCATTCTTCACATCCAATTGTTGAAGAGACCAGTCAAGATTTACTGTGATTGTCAACAAAACTCTAATTGAGTTTAGCTTAGCTACTCGAGCAAACGTCTCGAGATAGTCAATGTCATATGTCTGTGTGAATCCCTTCACAACTAAGCGGGCCTTATACCTTTCCAAGGATCCGTCTGATTTGAATTTTGTGGTGAACACCCATTTACAGCCCACTAATTTCTTTCCCGTTGGTAAATCCACTAACTCCCGTGTCTCATTTTTTTCAAGAGCTCGCAATTCCTCCAAAATAGCCTCCTTCCGCTCGGGAACTTGTAAAGCATCCTGCACATTTTTTGGAATCCCCACACTAGAAAGTTGTGAAGTAAAGGCTGAATAACTAGGAGACAACTTTTTATAGGACACAAACATAGAAATAGGATATTTAGAAACATTTCTGACACCTTTGTGTTTCGCAATAGGTAGGTCCAGCTCTGAGGAGTTAGAAATATAATCAGTTGGAAGATTACCTTGAATTCCAGTAAGGTCTTGCGGAGCTGACTTTTGGTTGTGATGAGAATCTTCGATCCTTTTTCCTTGAGTTCGGTTCCTTCTCGAATACACATGTATTTCTTTTGTTTTTCTCTATTCCTATTTTTATTTTTGTCATTTGAAGGCTCTACAGGTTCAATTTCTGAGTTTTTATCATTTAAGTCACTTTGGTCCCTATCATCTCTTAGATTAGAACTATTTATATCTTCTCCTAGATCCCTCACATTAGTATTTATTGTAATATCATGTTCCTCATTTCCTGATGTCTAGTTTCCTCAATATCACAAAAAAAACAAATCTTCACCTACACGATACTCCCCCTGAAGATGAGTAGTAAAATAGAGTTAGGACTCAAAAAAAGTTAGATCTGTTGTGACAATTATCTTCCTAGCATGTGGATCATAACACTTATATCCCTTTTGACTTGGGGCATATCCTACAAAAACACACTTCTTAACCCGCGGTTCAAGTTTACTACGATTATGAACATGAACAAATGTTGTACAACCAAAAACTTTCGGAGGAAGATCTGTAGTTAGCCTAGAACTAGGAAAACTCTCTTTGAAAACTTTAAACGAGATGGCATCCTATTAATAAGGTAAGTGACAGTCAAGAGAGCCTCTCTCCAAAGGTGTTGATGAACTTTACTAGTAAACAATAAAGCTCGTGTTACCTCTAAAAGGAGCCTATTCTTTCTTTCAGCTATACCATTTTGTTGAGGAGTATCCGGACAAGAGCTTTGGTATACTACCCCATTTTTTTTTAAAAAAAACTTCCTAATTGTTCATTAAAAAATTCACGACCATTATCACTCCGAAAAATCTTGATTTTCTCATTGAATTGTGTTTCCACCATGACATAGAAAGTCTCAAACACATTTTTAACCTCAGATTTGTCCTTCAATAAAATACCCAACTCAATCTAGTATGATCGTCAATAAAAGTTACAAACCACCGTTTTCCAAACATTGTTGAAATTCTAGATGGTCCCCAAACATCACTATGAATCATCATAAAAGGTTTTGAAGCCTGATATTTTTTAGAGGGGAAAGAAGATCGATGATGCTTAGCCATTTCACAAAATTCACATTGGAACAAGGGCGGATTTTTATTTCTAAATAACTGAGGTAACAAATGTCTTAAATAATAAAAACTTGGATGTCCGAGCCTATAGTGCCAAAGCATGACTTTATTCAAAATAGAAGTAGAGTTCAAGCAAATAGGATTCAGTTGTAGTGAGTTATTCCCGTTGTCAAGAAAATAAAGACCTCCAGATTCTCTAGCACTGCCAATCATGTTCCCCGAGACCTTTTCCTGAAATTCACACAAATCAGAATCAAATATAGCACGATAATTAAGAGAACGGGTTAATTTACTAACAGAAATCAGATTACAAGAGAGCTTTGGAACATGAAGAGTATCATGAAGTGCGAGAGATGGTGATTGTTTAATAGTTCCTTTTCCAGCAATTGTAGAGAAGGAACCATCAATTATCTTGACTTTATTGTTCCCTGCACAAGGAGTGTAAGTAGAGAAAAAAATGGGAACTTCCAGTCATATGGTCACTAGCTCCTGAATCTATGATCCAAGAATCTATTTAGTTGGAATTGGCACTAAGAAAAGCAGACGATACAATACCTTTTTCAGCAAAAGAACAAGAATGATTAGAAGAATTTGGTGCATTTGGACGAAAATTGTGGAGATTGAAGGAGTTTGTGCAGAATTTCCAGTTGTTCCCTTGTAAATAGAGATGTTTCTGGCGAAGGTTGTTGCTCCTAATCAAAGTAAGTTGTTTGGAGGGCCTGACCATTTTGATATTGAAAGCCACGATTATCAACTCTCTTCTTCTTCCAATTTAGTGGTTTCCCATGAATCTTCCAACATGTTTAACGGGTGTGCCAATGTTTTTTGCAATAATCGCACCATGGCCTTTTGTTTTTGTCATCTTTATTCTTCATTGTTATAAGAGCTGAAGAGTCTAATAGCAGATTTTAGTTCAACATGTAAATCAGGTTTTAACATAACTTTCCTCCTAGTTTCCTCTCTCCTAACTTCAGAAAAGGTTTCACAAAGCGAGGGTAGAGGGTTTTTTCCTCGGATTTGTGACTCATCAAACTCCCAATTTAATCCTGCTAAAAAAAAGGTAAACTCTCTAATTTTCTTCTCTTTTTTTGTGCTTATACACTATCCATAGTACACTCATATTCATTGTAACACTAGTCTAATTCTTGCCACAAAGACACTATTTCATTATAGTAAGTAGTGACTTCCTTCTCACCCTGCTTAGCTTGCCATAATTTAATTTTTAATTCAAAAATTTGAGAGGCATTTTCTACATCAGAATAAGTCTCCCTAACGTCTTCCCATACATCCTTAGCAGTGGGCAAAAGAAGATAAGATTTACCTATGACTGGTTCCATGGAATTTATTAACCAAGCAATCACGAGTGAATTCCCTGATCTCCAAGAGTTCATCTTTGGATCTCCGACTCCCAGTTTTTTCGTCTCTCCGGTCAGATGTCCAAGCTTTCCACGACCATCGATTGCAATCTTTACGGATTGTGCCCATTCCAGATAGTTCTTCCCATTTAATCGATGAGAAGTTAACTGGAAGGGCATGTGAGAATCATTGCCTCCTTGTGTCATCATATTTTCTGAAGGAGTTCCCAGAGAAGAATCTTTGTCTTCTATTGATGTTCCAGAAAGATGCTCTCCGTCAAATTCCTAATTAGAAGCTCATCCAAAACTGTGGCAAAACCCTAGCTAAATAATACGAGAAAACATAAACGAAAATACATTTTTACATAAGACAAAGAAAACAAATAAAACACATTATAAGAGTAGATAATCACTTATTTGGTAAGAATTTTAGACAAGATCAATATTTTTTTTATCCAAATCGAGCAAAATTTTCACGTCAATACACTACAGCTGATCCAAATCAAGTAAAACCTCACGAAAATTTTTCCCAAAATAAATAAAATGTTCAACTAGCAAAACAAAAAATGTTCGAAAATTCATCTTTTACTCTGACAATTAGACTTCTTAAGATTAGGATAATGAGAAGGGAGTAGAAGTATTGATTAATGAGAAGACTTTTTAAAGTGGATAAATATTGGAGAGGTGAGCTTATTATTTATCTATGTGGATATTCACATTAGCTATTCCTCCACTGAATCTTTTGGGTTTAGACACTATTGAAGAACCTAATCGTTATAAGGGTACAAATGAAAAAATAAATTTGGAGTACTTAATATGTATGATATGTAGGTGTTCACTACATAAAAGCTACTCCATCCATCCCTTATTAGATGAACATTTTTTATTTTATATGGTGATTAAGAAATCATTAATAAATTGATCAACTTTATTGTTTTACCCTTTGTTCATATTAATTAGCCTCTTGGAAAAAAATGTCACTCCCTGTGCCTACACCCTGGGCGGGACTGACACTCGAGAACCATTGCTGGCCCCAAGCGAATCCTTGGCCTGGCTTACTTACTCAACAAAAGACTCTAAGCATTATTACAATGATCAAATGCATTTCTACTCAATTGTTTAATAAAATGAATTAGAACGTTTAAAGGTCAAACATTCAACTTGGCCAAAATGGCAACTCAAGTCTTAACATATGAAATAATAATATAAACACAACCGAACTACTAATTGTCTATAAAGCCTCTAAAATAAAGAGGGATGTCGGGACAAGACCCCCGATCATCCTAACAACTAAAATACTAAAAGCAAAGTAAAAGGAGTCCTCCAGAAAGCAAAGAGGCTCACCAACTGACTCTAAGTGCTTAACTGGATCAACGGGGCCCTAGATGTTGATCATGATTTCCTGTGTCTACATCATAAAACGATGCAGGCCAAATGGCATCAGTACATTGAATGTACAAGTATGCAAGGGGAATACTAAAACAGAATGTAAGCTTGAAAAGAATCTAAAAGGAACACTTACCTTGGCTTTACTCAACTCATGAATAACTTAACTCAATATAAAGCAATAATACACATGCAATATATAGAAAGCTTTTTAAAACAGTAGAAAGGTACTCAGTTTGTTAAAGAAAATGCAATAACAACTCAACTTACTCATATAATAAAGTAATGTAATATTGTGGGAGTTTCTCTAACCGAGAACCACCACTATGAGCCTAAGTGGTGATACAACGTCTTGCCCACACTGTCAGAACTGTCCTATACTTTGTCGTCATATAGAACGTCTTAACTAAGTGGATCTACTAGTCTATGCTAAAAATCACTTAAGGAATCATCTAAAAAGTATGATCATTTATTACCCATGATGGCTACATAGTTTATGGAGCCTTGAATTATTATGAACTCACATCCCTATATCGGTGCTCAATACTACTCCCAAAATATACTTAGCTCATATGTTTTTAAAACAAAACTTCTTTCTTTGGTTTGAGATAATTACTCAAAACTTAGCTTAAAAGCTCTCTTGAAAATCGGTGTTTCCCTTCTTGCTCAAATGTGAAAATATTTTTAACTCTTGGGAATACTTAGTTCCCGTATAATCTTTGAAGAAATGAACTTTACTCTTACTCTTTCCTCAACTCAAAGATTAAGTCTTAAAACAAAGTTAAAACGTTTGTGAAAGACTTTTGAAATACTTTATGAACTTCTCTTGACTTGATTCTTAACTTCTAGACTTGACTCTTAACTTCTCTTGATTTGACTCTTAACTTTCCTTGAATTGAATTATGGATTCAAGGATTGTGATTTGTGATAAGAAGGATCTCATGATGTTTAGGTGTGTTTTTAGATAGTTAAACATGAGAAAATATCAAGAAATCACTGTTTGAAAACAGGTCCGCGACGCGGAGATGTATTTAATTATTTGGTTGCAAAATAACTTTTGAGGCAGAACGGTCTATGACCGCTCCGCGACGCAAAAGAGGTTTCCCCAAATCTGAGGAACAGGTCCGCGTCTGTTCCGTGACGCGGACCTGGTGCCCAAATTCGCTCGACTTTTCCTTCTGCGTTTTTCCAACCCCAAATCGCCTAAACTTGACTATTTTTCTCAAATTCTCTTTAGATTCAGATACCCAGCATATGTACACAAGAATCTAACTCAAAACAACTCTTAAAATCAACGTATTAATCTCTAAAACTCCTCAATCTCAGCCCAATTCAAGAACGAAAACAAATTCAAGAATACATATCAAGAACATCAAACTTTCAACCTTTTTAGAACGAATTTTGCTGAACTAAACATGATTGGCGCGTGGGTGAACGAATCCAACGCTATGAAAGTCTCACATACCTCGTAAGGATTGACCCTTGGCGAAATCCACACGAAATTCTCCAAGAAATCGACGAACCTTGAACTTTTCTTCTCCTCTTTTCTCTTTTCTCCAAGCCCTAGCGTATTTTGATAAAAACGTAAATTGATCTAATTCTGATTAGACCCTAACTTAATTACCAAAAATGAAATAAAACAATTGGGCAAGGAAAAGACTAAACTACCCTTTCAAAATCCGCATTGGACTTTCCTTATCCAAACAACCCAACTTCAAATGGGCATATCTTACTCATACGAACTTGGAATCGCGCAAACTCAGTGGCGTTGGAAAGATTATTCTAAGATCTTTCCTATGATATCTGGAAGCACACCTAACTCATCCTGAGCTAGGAGTTATGGTCGTTTAAAGTTGGCCAAAAATCCATATTTAACATAACTTAACCAATTTTCCAGATTTTCATTCTTTCCTAAAATGACTATTTCCAATTCTAACTCTTTCTAGTTCTTTCAAAATAACGAGATGTTACAAAAGAAATTTTGAATCTTCAAAACTTGTTTAAAACTTCCAAAGCCATATTAATTGTAGGGATAAAAGGGAAAAATTAATTTATTCAATCACGATTTAATAAATGATCAATAATATGAAATAAATATTTTTAGTAAGATGCTTATCTAATAATAGGAGACGGAGGAAGTATAAATTTAACAAGTCTTGGCAATTTTGCCTATTTTTTCCGATTAAATTGATTATTATTGCACTCCTCTACTCCCTATTGAAGAGTAGCTATTTGTGCACTTTGGCACCTAAAGTTGCAATAATAACTAGGCTAAACCCCGAATGCGAAAGGCATCGGTCGCTAAACTGGTGCTAGTCGGAGTAGAATCGCTGAAGCTGAAGACCGGATCGGATTAGAATTCCGAATGAGTTAGAAAATGTTCACACAGTTTGGCGCGACGGCAGATTCACTGAGCAAAGCCTCAAGTTTGATGTTCCGCATCGGCACTGACGCCCATCTCTACGATGATCCTGATGATGTCAATATTGCTCCCCTTCTCGACAGCAAATTCGACTCTGAAAAATGTGAAGCCCTCAAGAGATTACTTGCTCTCATTGCCCAAGGCTGCAACGTCTCCAATTTCTTCCCTCAGGTCTGTGACAATTTTAATTCTTATCAAA
>JAJOOR010041835.1:0-12841 GCA_036250505.1 Solanum acaule
CAACATCAATATAAGCAATTGACATATTCCCTTCATAGCCTTCAAGGCTTCATTCAAAGACTCAACCCTAATTTCATATAAATTATACATAACCTAGGGTAGAATCATCATACAAACATGAATTACATAACATCACATTCAGTTCATAGCCTTAATCAATATCCAACACAAACTAGGGTTAGAATTAGGAAAAGAAAGAGAAACATGGGTTTCATGGGGAATACTTCAAGAAACCACCAATACAATATAAATTCATCCATAATTGTTCATATAACATCAATCAAAGTCAGTTTGTAACATCAATTTCACTTTAGAAAGAAGATCCACTTTTTTGGATTGAAACCTAGAAATTGGAGATTTTGAAAATCATCTTGAACGGGCCTCTTGGGGAAAGGAATCCCAAGAGTGATAAGCAACCATACCTTAGTTGATTCCTTGAGAATCAATGGAGAAACTCCAAGCAATTTGGGAAGGAACCTTGAAACCCTAGCTCCAATGTATTCTTCTTCTTCTAAGGTTTTTAGAGAGAGAGAGTTTAGAGAGAAGTGGGAGAGTTTTGATTTCTGTTGGGTGTTGTGTATAGTGACCAAAACTTATGAATTTAGACTTTAAAACCGATATATAATTAACCTCTAAAATACCCAAAACTCCCCTACTTAAATAGGACTTAAAAGGAAACGTCCCAAAATTCCTCATTTAAATGGTCCCCGTCAGGGACCACGACCACCATTCTTGGGTCGTGAAAGTGCACCACGGGCCATGGTGCTGCCCGTGGTGTTGGAGGCAGTAGCTCCCCTTTCGTGCACAAGCCAACATTTGGTCAAGGAAAGACCATGGAGCCTCCCACGATCCGTGGTGAGTACCATGGTCCGTGGTGATGGTCTTGGTCATGACTTGGCCTTGTGGAGGCAAGGCCTTCAAACCTTCGTGCCAAGTGACGTTCACAAGCTATGATTCTCCCTCGTCAAGTGCACCACGGCTCGTAGTGGTGCCGTGGTGCCTTGGGCAATAGCTACCCTAACAACCCCCAACTCCCTAAAAGCTAAGGGAGCTCCACGCCCACCTTCATGAGTCGTGAAGTGGACCACGACTTGTGGTCCCTCTCGTGAAGGGTGAGGCAATGTCTAGGACACTTGGAGGTCCCTCTCCCTTGACCAAGGAAACTCCATGAAGCCTCCCACTTTCCCGTGGTCATGACCACGAGCTGTGGTGATGGTCGTGGAGTTTGAGGCAGTAGCTCCAAGTTTGGGGCAGTCTTGGCCTCAGGCCTTGGCTTGCCCCTTTTTGCTTGGCACTCCTCCCTTAGGTTTTAACTCATAGACCTCTATAGCACACCTAAATGCTCTACTAACTTAGGGGAATTCATTTTATACCTCATTGACACTACATTTAGGCTCTAGTTCAACCGACAAAATTTCTGGGGTGTTAGAGTTCTTCTGCTGCTGCACTGCTCCCTAGACCTGTTGTTGCTGCTGTCTACCGGACTCCGATCACCCAGGCTTCATTACTCTGAATGGGATAGCTTGCCCATTCTGTGGATTGTAGGGCTGCTAGATTTGAGACCTCTATTCCGGGAATGATTCAGACTGCTCTGATTGATGATGTGACACCATTGTGCGCTGTCATTGATGCCCTTGTAGTGAGAATAGCGGTGTGTGAGCATAACCAAGGGGCCACTAAGGAGGTGAAAGCCTTAAAAGTTGTTATAGCTGCTTTTCAAAGTGACGTGGATCAGCTGAAGTCCCTGACATGTCCATGGTCTTCGGGACGATGGTGATCCCCGATGAGCCAGTTGAACCAGCTGATCCTAAGTCTGAGGCGGAGACGAATGAGCATTTGCTTGAGGTGGATGAGGAAGCTTTATATGAGGGCCTCACTGAGACTGAAGAGGCCATGATAGATGCTGCTGTGCAGGCTTCTTTGACAGATACTCCCTTGGCTGATCCTAGTGGGTCTGATACTATTGTTCCTTCTGAGGTGATCTTGGGTACTGAGACCCGAGACTAGACAGATGCATCGGGCACTAATTCCTAAACAGATGGAGCGACTGTGTAGACATGATCCCCTCTTTTCCTCCCTCCCTGTCTTACTTTTATTTTGACTTGTGGATATTATATTTTTGATTGCATTTGAGGATAAATGCTTTTATTTGTGGTGGGGTGAGACCACCTTTGTGCATAATTCTTTTGTGTACATATTGGGTTTGAGCGTAAATTGTGTTATACACTGATTTTTGTGGATGTTTGAGCTTGTGGCTCGTAGCTTTTAATTGTAAATGATTTTTGACCCTTCCAAAATTTTTTGTCACCTCTTGTATGTGTTTAATCTGGTTGTTCTCTTGCAAATTTGAGTATCGATTTTGATCAATACCGATGATTTGAATAGTGCGCATAATTGAACAAAAATGAATGCGCGGCTACAATGAGGCCAATTGAAGTTGCATATACAATATGTGAATTCCTTGCATCTCGTTGTGACTAGCCAAGTATCAAATTAAGTTTGTTGTGATGATCATTGCACACTAGCAAAAGTGGGAAGTCTTGTTTTGCTTTGGTGACAATGCCATGTGTGATGAGCTTACCGTGAACCATGTGTGACGACACCTAGAATTTACCCCGTTGGACCGGTTGACTAAGTGATGCAATTTCTTGAGATGATCTTAGGCAACTTTAAAGAGTGTGAACCAATTTGAAATTATACCTCTTTTGTGGCTTACCTTGTGAGTGTGTGAACCACTTTTGAGCACCCTTTGAGCGTAAACCTTTTCTTGGAAGAAACTTGATAACTTTGCTACCTTTTATTGACCCATTACCCATAATCCTCATGATATGTGGTTTGTTTGAATAGCCAACTAAGGCCAAAAGCCTAAGTTGGGGTGTGGTGAAAAGAGAAGGCAAATCAAGTAAATGCAAAGAAGTCCCTTATGCCCATGTTTTGAGAAAAATGAGACCCCTCAATATAAAAAAAAGGGGAGAGAAAAAGAAGAAAAGATTGAAAAAGAAAAAGACGTGAAATAAAGTTGTGGAAATACAAAGAAAATGGGGTTTCCAATGACTCATGGAAGATGAATAAGAGGTGACGTTTGAGCTTGAATGAAATTGTTAAAGAGAAGGAAAGAAGGTGTTGTTCACATCACATTTCATGAGGATTTTCAGCCTATAAACCTAAATGACTATACCATTACACTCAGCCCCATTACAAGCCTTGAAAAAGACCTTTTTGATCTTGAATGAGCTGAAGGAAAAGTCGATTGGAAAATAAGGGCAAACCTATGGGTGAAATCATGCATTGTGTTCATCTTTGTGAGTGTGAGTGTTAATCTTGATTTTGGAACTTTAAACGATTGAACGTTTGAGTGAATATGAATTCATTTGTTTTGTGAGGGCATTTGAATACCTTTGTTGAACTTTAACTTTCATTTGAAGCAAGTATAGTTAGCTTGAGATTCTTTGATAATGGTGAGTCACAACTTGAAACTTTGAGTGCACAATTAATCCTTGCATGAGTAAGTTGAGACTTTTTGTGTGCATTCACGATTGAGTCTTGTGTAGCACTATTTGAGACATCCTTTTTGAACTGCTGAACTTGAGTTTCACTTTAGGACAATCAAAATTTTAAGTTGGGGGTGTTGATGAGTCCACGATTTGGACTCTTTTAGGGATTTATTTTGATAGATTTAGTGTCCTCAAATGCATATTTTGTCTCAATAACTGATAAAAATCCTTGAGTTTCAGGTATTTGGAGTTAGAGACTAAGCATGGACACTATTAGGTAGAAAGGAACAAGACAGCTGAAAAGAATGAAGAAAAGACAGCCTGAGGATCGCCTAAACCATTAGCCGAGTCGCAGAATGGCTATGGTCTCGCCTAACGTTCCAGTGTGCCAAGCTCTGAAGGAGAAAATCAAGTCGGCGAGATAAAGGAGAAGTCGGTGAGTCGTCGAACGATTCTGCGATGCAGTACTCCATCGCCCAATGTTACAGAACTTGAAGGACAATGCATAAAGGCGTTGAACCAGACCAAATGGTGGATCACCGAGTGGATCGGTGATCCCGACTTACTGCGCCGAGTGATCCTTCGTAGCACACTTTTTGACAACTATAAATACCTATTTGAATTTTTAATTTAGTATCAAATTTTACAATTCAGACACCAAATTTTTAGAATTACTTAGTTCTAGAACTTAGTTTCTGGAGAAAATTTTCCTTAGCTTTGAAGAGTTGAAGGTTTCCATTTTCTAAAGCAATTGGAAGTGGGTATTGAAGATTCTTCATCTTTGATGTGTGTAAAGACAATATTTATCGTACCCATTTGATGGAAACACTTTTCGGTATCAATTTCTATCTCTTTACTATGTCTAGCTAAAACCCCAATTCTTGGGATGTGATTTTGTGAATATGGGTTGAATTTACTGCTGGGTATTGCTAATTAATTGTTTATTCGCTGTTTAGAGGTGATTTCGTTCAGTAGTTGTGTTTGAATTTAATGGGGTTTTAGTTGCAAATTTAATTTTATCTTTGTGTTTTTACTTGTTCGAGAGAGAAGTTTTAAAACCAAAACTATTTAATTGATAGTCTGTGGTTATTGGGTTGTCGTGGGTTCAGCTCGAGAGAGTGAATCCTAAACCCTCTCCCAGACTAAGGGGAAGGCTGTGATTTATTGCCGCTTATCGGTGTTCAAGAGTAACCGATTTGATTTGGGGTAAATTGTTCAAGAGAAAATTTACCCCCACTAAAGTCTAGCCTAGTTACCAATTTGCAACGAGTTACTATCAATAGCATTTTCCCGGTTTTGTATTTTAGCCCATACTCCTATCACATCCCAAGAATCCCGTCTCCATATTTGTATTTTTGTTTTATTTGTCCTTTTAGTTGATAATTGATTATAATTGACACTTGTGTCACCCTTTAATTTATCATGTGTTTATTCGTAAATGTCTATAGCTATGATTAACTTGAGCACATTTTTTCTTTTCTATTGATTCTCAATTACAAATAGCTCCCTTGGGACTCGACCCCAACTTATTAGTTGGGTTATATTACTATTGAACGACCGTGGACACTTAGTATTGGATGTAGCGCTCGAATACGTCATGTCAGGTTCCAAAGGGTACATTTCATTGTATGGGCTAGGGTCAATTTCATTCTATTGTATTAGATGGCTATAATTAGACCTGAGTTTAGACTTCCGCTTTTCGTTTTAGAAAAATATTTTGGACTTGGACTATTGTTTCTCTTATTGTCTATTCTTATGTTATGATAGCTAAGTGTCTTGTATGGAGTCCTTCGGGGTTATACATGCCATGTTACATCTAGGGTGTATCCCTAGGTCATGACAAATTTGGTAATTAGAGCACAAGATTTAGAATGGTCCTATGATGTCTCATAAGCCACGTCTAGTAGAGTCTTGTTCATAAGTGTGAAGCGCGCCACATTTATGAATGAGAGGCTACAAGATGATTAGGAAACTCCACTTCTTTCATTACTCTTAATTCGTGCGATAGAGTTTAACTCTATAAAGTCTCTCTCCTAATCCTTACCCTATGTTCTTCAGGACATGGCTACCCGAAGAGCTTATGCTAGAAGGAATGTGAGGGATAATGTGGAACAAGAATCTCCTCCCCAAGCTCCTCAAGTTTCGGTCGATCCTTTGGACGAGCATGTTTCTAATACAAAGTTTAGGGCTGCTTTTCAAGTGTTGGCTCAATCCATGATGGCCCAAGCCAATAGGGAGGTTGTGGTTCCCGCATGCTCAAATGTGAATTCGGCGGCTTCAAGGTGATGGACTTCACAAGGAAGAATCCTCTAGAGTTTTATGGTTCCAAAGTTGAGGAAAATCCTCAAAAGTTTATCGATGAGGTCTATAAGGTGTTGATAATCATGGGTGTTACGTCGGTGGAAAAGGTGGAGTTGGCCACTTAGCAATTGAAAGGTGTGTCTCAAATATGGTATAACCAATGGAAAGAAAGGAGACCAGAAGATGCGGGTCCTCTGGATTGGGAGAAGTTTAAGGCCGCATTTCTTGATAGGTTCTTTCCCCTTGAGATGACGGAAGCCAATGTGCTTGAGTTCATTAACCTACAACAAGGGGGTATGAGTGTGAGGGAATATGCTCTAAAGTTCACTCAATTGTCTAAGTACGCTCCATCAATGGTTGCATATTCAAGAGCTAAGATGAGTAAGTTTGTGGCGGGTGTGTCCGAAATGATGGTAAAAGAGTGCCGAACCGCAATGCTCATTCTTGATATGGACATCTCTCGTCTCATGGTACATGCACAACAAATTGAGGAGGAGAAACTCAAGGAAAATTCTTGGGAGGCAAAAAGGGCTAATACCGATAATGGTAATTTCTCTAACACAAGGTCCGATGGACAAGGTCGTCCAAGATTCCGACAAAAGTTTTCCAGTTAAGGTTCCTCCAATGCACCTCCAAAGTTCAACCAAGATAGGGTGTCTAACCCTCAGCCTCAATGAGGTAATGGTAGTGGATCTTTATTGTCTAGGACTAATTGTACTAAGTGTGGATGGAAGCACGATGGTAAGTGCCTAGTGGGCACGGATGGTTGCTTCGGTTGTGGTAAGAGTGGTCACAAAATGAGGGATTGCTCAATGATTATGGCTAAAGGAAAAGAGGGAAAATAGGCTACTCCTAGTGGTTCGGGTTCCAATGCTCCTAAGCAAAATCATTTCTATGCTCTACAGATTAGAGGTGATCAAGAGAGTTCTCCGGATGTGGTTACCGGTATGTTAAAAGTTTTCCAACTTGGTGTATATGATTTACTTGATCTCTGTGCTACCTTGTCTTTTGTGACGCCATATGTGGAGATGAGGTTTGATATGCTCCCCGATGTGTTGGTAGAACCTTTTTCTGTCTCTAATCCTGTTGGTGATTCTGTGGTGGCTAAGAGGGTCTAAGAAAGTGTCCCATTTCCCTATGGCATAGAGTTACTCTTGTTGACTTGGTAGAGCTTGATATGTTAGACTTTGATGTTATCTTGGGTATGGATTGACTGCACTCTTTTTATGCTTCTATTGATTGTAGAACTCGTGTAGTCAAGTTTCAGTTCACGAATGAGCCTATCCAAGAATGGAAGGGGGGAAATTCTATGCCTAATGGTCAGTTTGTTTCTTATCTTAAAGCTAGGAAGATGATTTATAAGGGTTGCTTCTACCATCTAGTAAGGGTGAGGGATGTAGATTCTGAAACCCCTTCTCTTGAGTCGGTCCCCGTTGTTAATGAGTTTTCAGAAGTATTTTCAGATGACTTACCCGGTATTACTCCCAAGCGGGAAATAGACTTCGGTATTGACCATGTCCCAGATATGCAACCTATCTTTATTCCTCCTTATCGTATGGCTCCGGCAGAACTTAAGGAGTTGAAACTACAGTGGAAGGATTTGTTGGATAAGGGTTTCACCCGACCGAGTATCTCTCCATAAGGTGCTCCAGTTTTGTTTGTTAGAAAGAAACATGGGTCCCTTCATATGTGTATTCATTACCATCAGTTGAACAAGGTGACCATTAAGAACAAGTATCCTCTCCCAAGGATAAATGATTTATTTGACCAACTTCAAGGGGCAAGTTATTTCTCTAAGATCGATCTCCGATCGGGTTATCACCAATTAAGGGTGAAAGATGATGACATTCCAAAGATGACTTTTCAAACTTGGTATGTGATATACCATGAGTTTACGGTATTTTTAATACATTTCACTTAATAGTTATGTGTGTCTAGGGCCATTTTGTATTATAACTAATGTTTATTTTGCTATATTTGCAAGAAATAGACTTGGACGAAGTCAAGAGAGACAGGAGCTGAATTTTTGTAGAAGGAGCCATCCACGGACATGACCTATGGACCGTAGGTCCAGTCACGGTCCGTCATTGGCAGGTGTGGAATGATCATCACAAAAGTCTTTACCAAGTGTGGAACCACGGTGGCCATTGACGGACCGTAGGTCGACCTACGGGCCGTCCTGCATGTCCGTCATTTGTATCAGAGATTTTAAGTTTCAGTTCCTGATGAAATGTTCTAAGTGTGGAGACATGGAAGGGGACCCATGGACTGTAGGTCAACCTATGATCTGTACTGCACGTCCGTCGTTTGCATCTGAAAGTTGAAGGTTGCAATCTCTGTGGAAAAGTTCTAAGTCTTAGGCTACGGAAGGGACCTACGAACCATAGGTTGATCCATGGTCCGTAGGTCAGTCTCGTCGATTGAAGCCGCGTCCAGCAATTTATTTCCTTATTCCATTTCCTTTTTGTTTAGGACAATGTTTTCTATAAATAGGGTATGTATACCTCATTTTTGGGGGTTAGCCACTGTTGTTTAACTTTAGTTCTTCGTGTGTTCTTGGGAATTAACTTGCAAACATTATCAATTTAATTTCCTATTTTCGGTTTATAAAGATTTTGGCGTTGAATTTCAATTGGAGATTTTGGGTTTCTTCTACTCATTACGTAAGTTCATGAATTCTTCTTCTAAAAATATGAATTTTATTCTTGCTAGCATGAGTAACTAAATCCACAACTAGGGTTGTGGGAACCATGAGCGATTAACAAAGTATGAATAGTAACTAAGTAATTCTTGAATAATGTTGTTGCATGCATTGACAATTCTTTCCTTTAGAAGTCTTTTTAACGGTTGCCAACGTTATAACTCGCCTTGTTGCTATTTGCCGGACCAAGGAGGTAGTTAATAAGAAAAGAATTATCAATATAGATTTAGTGTGATACTATCTAATAGTATAATGTCAATTGGTGCGAGGGTGAAAACTAAGCCATACATTATGTGATGTCTAATATGAGGTAAATGTAAGGGTTAATAAATTATACACACGTAGCCGGACCAAGGTACTAGGTGAAATTCTCTATTTCGCGGACCAAACACTTAGGAATACATAACTTACCACTTAGCATGCGATACACTAGGTTAGGATTACTATTACTAGGATTACCGCGTTATGAGCTTATGGGGAACACATACACCCTAGTTTCTCTCTCTCATTGAGAAGAACGAAAGTTCAAACCATGCTCACTTGTTCTCTAAACTACACTCAGTTATTTGTTACACAAACCCTCCTCCCCCTTTACTTACCTGTCTCGAAAATAAGTTGGCTGAACGAATCTAATCGTGAGTTAAGTTTAAGTCTAAACCATATTCGTCGTGGGATCGACCCCAACCTACAAGTTGGGTTCTTTACTTGATAACAATCGCTTATACTTCTTTAGGGAGGTGTAATTTGAACGTATCAAATTTATGGTATTTTTAATATAATTCACTTTTGAGTTGTGTGTCTTTGAGCGACCAGCCCCCACCATAGATGTGTCTGCTTTCCAGACGGAGTTAGCTAGTCTCCGAGCTGATCTCGACACCCTCCTAGCTCCACCAGAGACCGAGCGTGAGTCACTCCCATGACACCGATTGATAATACAGTGTTCAATTCTTTATTCAAGGATGAGATGCCACCTTCTATTTCTTCCCGTCATGCTGGGAAGCGGCCCCGCTCCAATCGAGCTTCTGATGATACTAAGGCCGGGAGAGTTAGCAAGAGGGAGCACAAAGAGACTGAGGTGGCTCAAAGGCCATCTTTCATTGATGAGGAGTTGCAGCAGAGGCATAGGGAGATTGGCGTTTGTGCCTCGAGCAGTGTGAGCACCACTGATAATGCGGCGAGGGTTAATGTTAGCACTACTAAGGGTGCTGAGGCTGTTGATGCGGGCACTACTGAGGGTGTCCCGATTGTTGATCCAGTGGGCTCCGGGAAACTGGACCCACCCACTTGTTGATAGGTCTTCGGCGCTATGCGCCACATGTTTGCTTCACCCGATCCTTTATTCTTTACCTTTTGTGCATTGGGGACAATTGCACTCGATTTTATTGGGGGTAGGGTAAATGAATTGTGAGTGATAGGGTGAAGTCTGAGTAACCCAACTCATAATCCTCTCTTGGGGTTTTCTTGCCTGTGTTCTTTTCCCTAAGAGACTGTGTTAATTTCTGTTGAACCAGAATGTGTAGGAATGTATATGTAGGGGTTAAATGAAAAATAAAAGCATGATGGCATGAAAAGCATGATAAAAATGATCCCTATCCAAAAAATGTTGAATTGTGCTGAATCTATAGTCTTGATGAGTTGAATGTGTTGGATCTAAATGTGACATGATAAGAACTGATTTGACCATGACTTAAGCTAAAAACTTGAACTGGGTAATCTGATAGTCTGACAATGAAACAAGGTGCCAAGAGTCTGTGAGGATAGTTGAATGTTCAGATAGTTTTGTGCCAATCTAGAACTTGCCCCGTTGGTCCTGCTAGGTTAATCTAGGCTAGAAGTTGGGAAGTGATCATAGGCCATTGTTCGAATTAGTCCACTTAAGCGTAAAATGATCTAACCAAATGGTAGCATTATTCCCTTTTGATCCAAATATTTGAGCCTAAAATTGACCATTTCTTTTGACTCACCCAACTCACCTTCTCTTAAAATAATTGTCTTGGCCTAGGTCAGTCCTTGGACATGTGCACCTTGACTTAGGCCAAAAGCTTAAGTTGAGGGTGGCTAAGCCAAAAGTTACCTGGATCTTGGCCCTGGTCCGACATCGGACATTGTACACCTCAACTAATGCAAAATGCATAAGTTGAGGGTGGTTATGAAAGAGGAAACCAAATGGAAAAAAAGGGTATGAAAAGAGTCGAGTGTTGAAAAAAGAAAAGGAAAGAAAGAGGATGTGACTTTATGCGAAAAAGGCAAAAATGTGATAAGTGAAAGTGTGGAAAGAAATAAAGAAAAATAAAGTGAAAGAAAAAAAGAAAGAGAAGAAAGTGAAAGAGAAAGGATAAATAAGTATCACAAAGTCAAAAGTCGCATCCTTGGTTGAAAAGTGTTAAGGGAAAGAAAGTGAAATGAAAAGTTGCCAAAAGTAGGTCAAGGAAGAGGTAATTAAATAGACAATGTAATGTCAATGAGGGCAGAAAGTCACTAAAAAGTACCCAAATGTACCACACCTGACCCTGAGCCTACATTACAAGCTAAGAAAGTCCTATAGTGTTCCTAGCAACTAGTTTGGAGAGTCTAAGCAGTGAAAATAAGGGCAAGCCTATGGTATTGAGCACTAACTGTACTTGAAATCACTTTTGAGCGTGAGTGTTGAATGAATCCTAAAACTCTAAAATCCATAACTTCTGTGTGAAAAGGATTTCGTTTGAAGTGAGGGCACTAGTTACATTGTCGGAAAGTTGGTACCTTGGTAATTGTGAAAAAGTGTATGTTGTGATGTCTGTTGGTCGATCTTGGTCATATCTTGATCCGCATGAGTTAGCTTGTTGAGTGTGAGAGAAAAGATTTGCACTGAGAAAATAGGATGGATTGAAATAATAGCCATGTGATTGCTTGAGTTTGTATATCTGCTCCTGCATAAGTGTCGTTTAGAGTTTAGTGCGTCGCGTGAAGACAAACAACGAATTTAAGTTGAGGGTGTTGATATATCATAAGTTTACGGTATTTTTCATACATTTACTTAAGAGTTGTGTGTGTCTAGGGCCATTTTGTATTAGAAATAATGTTTATTTTTCTATATTTTCAGGAAATATACTTGGACGAGGTCGAAAGAGACAGCAGCTGAATTTCTGTAGAAGGAGCCATCCACGGACGTGACCTATGTACTGTAGGTCCAGTCACGGTCCATTATTGGCAAGCGTGGAATGATCATCAGGGAAGTGTTGTCCAAGTGTGGAACCACGGTGGCCATTGACGGACCGTAGGTCGACCTACGGGCCATCCTGCATGTCCGTCATTTGTATCAGAGATTTTGAGTTCTAGTACTTGATGAAAAGTTCAAGTGTGGAGCCACGGAAGGGGACCCACAGACCGTAGGTCAACCTATGGTCCGTACTGCACGTCCATTGTTTGCATCTGAAAGTTGAAGGTTCCAACCTCTGTGGACAAGTTCTAAGTCTTAGGCTACGGAAGGGACCTACGGACCGTAGGTCAGTCTGGTCGATTGAAGCCGCGTCCAGCAGTTTATTTCCTTATTCTATTTCCTTTTTGTTTAGGACAATGTTTTCTATAAATAGGGTATGTAAACCCCGTTTTTGGGGGTTAGCCACTATTGTTTAACTTTAGTTCTTCGTGTGTTCTTGGGAATTAACTTGCAAACATTAGCAATTTGATTTCCTATTTTCGGTTTATAAAGATTTTGGCTTTGAATTTCAATTGGAGATTTCGGGTTTCTTCTACTCATTACGTAAGTTCATGAATTCTTTTTCTAAAAATATGAATTGTATTCTTGCTAGCATGAGTAACTTAATCCACAACTAGGGTTGTGGGAACCATGAGCGATTAACAAAGTATGAATAGTAACTAAGTAATTCTTGAATAATGTTGTTGCATGCATTGATAATTCTTTCCTTTAGAAGTCTTTTTAACGGTGGCCAACATTATAACTCGCCTTGTTGCTACTTGCCGGACCAAGGTGGTAGTTAATAAGAAACGAATTATCAACATAGATTTAGTGTGATACCATCTAATAGTCTAATGTCAATTGGTGCGAGGGTGAAAACTAAGCCCTACATTGATGTGATGTGTAATATGAGGTAAAGGTAAGGGTTAGTAAATTATACACATGTAGCCGGACTAAGGTGCGGGGTGAAATTCTCTATTTGGCAGACCAAGCACTTAGGGATACATAACTTACCACTTTGCATGCGATACACTAGGTAAGGATTACTATTACTAGGATTACCACGTTATGAGCTTATGGGGAACACATACACCCTAGTTTCTCTCTCTCATTGATAACAACCAAAGTTTGAATCTTACTCAATTGTTCTCTAAATTACACTCAGTT
>JAJOOR010041836.1:0-13645 GCA_036250505.1 Solanum acaule
ATTTACGTGGAAAACCCTTCGATGTGAAGAGTAAAAAACCACAGGACCAAAAGCTCCACTATAAACACCAAGAGTTCCAAAATTGTTCTCCAAAATTGGCCACAAAACAAGTGCCAAACAACGAGCAACAACAAATCAAGATTGCACCAAAACTAGAGAATTAAAGAAGAGATTTCACCCAAAAACGCGCTACTGTTCACGCCCCAAAATCAGAAGCTACAGACCTCCAAATCCGATCTCCACCGTTGAATTGCAAGAACCAGATTCTTAGAACTCTCAGTTCAAATTTGAGCACGATCCAACGGTTAACGAAGCGGAAAACAATGTCTGAAGCAGACTGCCTAAGTAGAAAAATTTCCAGAAGCAAAAACGGGATTTTTTCTCTTTTTCTCTCAATCTCTAAAACGAAACTCTCTTGATTTTTCTCTCTTGTGTTTCTGAAAATAAGACCAAATAAGCCTTATATATTCCACATAATATTTGGGTTATGGGCTAAAGTGGGCTGATCCTAATAAGACTTTTATTTATCCACATAAGAAGGGAAAAAAGATCCTAAACCCAACATCTAAGTCTAAAATTATCAAACTCTACATCATGAATCGCACACCACATCACCTGATTTTCGTTAAAACCTAGCCTAGCATGGAATTTTACCAAGTCACATTTACGCAAACTCTACCCATATATTTGACAACTGCTATAACGATGTAATGAGTCGTTATATTCGCGAGGGAAGACTTTCTTCTCAACTCTCTCTCTCTCTCATATATATTTGAATATTTAAAAGCTTGAAATTTAGTTCATAATTAATAAACTGACCTATTCGAGCAAGTATCAATTATTTGATCATTATTAATTCATTGAATATACACCGACACCGAAAAAGAAAATTAACCTATAGATTTGAATTAAGTTAAGGTTAACTTGTTAAGTGCGATTTAAATAAAAATTGTGCATGTAATGCATTAAATAAATGAGTAATATATAATTTTTAGGCTAAGTATTTGTTGAGAAAATCAAGTGCTTGGTATTATGCTTAGAACTTATTTGCTATGTATCTTTTATAAACTTCAATTTCCAATGTTAGCATTGTGTATTACTTGTTATAGACTATATCTAATATGATGAGTCAAGAAGTACAATAATCAACTTTACAAGATTAATAATTACGTAATCTAGAAAATATATAAATATTTTTGGAATAATACTTTCTTACTTACAAACACTAGAAAATAAGTAAGCGATCTACTTATTTTTGAGAAAATGACATAAATAGTCCATTAACTATATGAGTAGGTCTAAAATGGTCCATTAACTATACACTTAACGGATTTAATCCTTTAACTATTCAAAAACTTATTAGTTTTGGTCCCTTAACTATACACTTACCAGTTTTAGTCCCTTAACTATAAACTTACCGATTTTAGTCCTTTAAGTATTCAAAAACTTATCAGCTTTGGTCTTTGTCCATTTTTTTAATACAAATAGCTTAGGTTTATATTAACGGAATTCATGTCTCAAGAAATTAAATCCTTTAGCAATTTTTTCTATTGTTTCTCTCTCTTCACTACTTTTTCTTCAAATTAATCTTATGCGAAGAACCTTAACCTCAACGATTTAAAATAAAATTCACGAGGAAAGAAAATATAAGTCATAATTTTATTCAACGGAGGATAAATGAAGTATATTATTGCTACTAATGACTTGAATATGCTAAACTTTATTATAAGAAGAAAAAAATTATTACCCGTTAAATCCAAAGTTTGTACTCCAACGACTTCATTGAATGAAATTTGTTTAATTTTTCAGAAATTGAAATTTATAAAATGATAGATTTGTAAATTTTTTTAATAGATCAATTTTATTATTCTATTCATTTTATTTTACGTAAGAAAATTTGAGTAAATTAAATAAAAATCCGCACTGATTAGCATATTCAAGTGCGGATTCAAGTCATTAACAACAATTATATGCTTAATTTTATGTTCATTGAATAAAATTAGGACTTATATCTTTTTTCCTCATTAATTTTATTTTGAATCGCTGACGTTATTGTTCTTTTCATAAGAGTAGTTTGAAGAAAAATGGACGGGGATATAGAAACAACTTTAAAATGGGTTAAAAGATTTAATTTCACGAAGATTTTCATTAATATAAACCTAAGCTATTTGGATTTAAAAAATGGACAAAGACCAAACTTGATAAGTCTTTGAATACTTAAAGGACAAAAATCGGTAAATTTATAGTTAAGAGACTAAAACCGGTAAGTGTATAGTTAAGAGACCAAAGCTGATAAGTTTTTGAATAGTTAAGAAACTAAATCCGTTAAATATATAGTTAAGAGACCATTTTAGACCTACTCCTATAGTTAATAGACTATTTATGTCATTTTCTCACTTATTTTTCAAGAAAACATTCAACATCAAAAATACTACACCCTAGAGTACACTTGTATCATTCTCATTGATGGAGATTATGGGCACTACTACTTTGCTTGAAGGTAGACGTACGTGGCTATTTAACCAAAGGTAACAAAGACAAATATATTCTCGAACTATCGTAAATAATATGCATATACCCTTTGTCATATTTTTGGAACATTGGTACTCCTGCCGTCCAAAAACTAAAGTATATATGCCCTTCACTCTAACGAAAGACTAAATAGGGACACGTGGCGCAATCTTATATGTCGATCCAATATTTAATAAATGTCGGATCGATGGATAAGATTATGACACATGTATGTCCGTTAGTATAAATGGTATGTATGCTCTAGTTTTTGGACGATAGATATATCAATATCCCAAAAATATAACAAATGATATCTATATATTATTTACGATGGTTCGGAGATATATTTTTTTCACTTTTCCCTTGACCAAATGTAAAATAGAGCATGAGGTGGAAGTTGATATGCAATGCAGCTTTTTTGACAAATGACAAGTGTGAAAAGAATCTCCGCCGTCGATTAGCAAGGCGTGCTTTTGCTTCTGCATCCTTTCATTCCCATAAAGTTCCTTTGGTTCATGTTCATACTATTTTTTTTTTAAAAAAAGTCCTACTTTTAAGATAATAAAATATTTATTCCACTTTTTGGGTCTGAATAAAGTTAGTTAAGGCATTTTAAACATGCACTACAACCATGAGTCTTGATGCGATGGTGAAACTGTTTTATTTTTAATTAAAAAATTTGGGCTTAAGGAGAGATGGAGTTAGGTGGGGTTTCATAGGTTCAGATGAATTCACTAATTTTTCGTAAATTTTGTATTTATATGAAAAAATTAAATAAATATATAAGTATATTAACTTGTAAATTTCCTAACAAAATTGATTGACAACTCAAGTGATATGAAGCGGGAGTGAAAATACTTTTTACACCAATATTGTGAGTTTGAACCCAACTATTCTTTCTAAAGGAAGCATCCTTTGTACTCCCAAACTTTTAATATTTTTCTATTTTGTCTTGAAATTTAGAACTCCCAAACTTTTAATTGCGATTAAATTTTTTAATTGGAGGACATAAAAAACAAAACAAGCACTACAAATAAATTTTAAAACAAGACCTACAAATAAATCTTTCTAAAACGAATAATAACACTTCTCATCCCTTCTTAGATAAACTTTTGATTTTGGTATAGGCGATCCACCATATAAAATTTAGAGAAAAGAGTTAAAATGTTATTAAATTATATAGATTTGAATAAAATATCTTTTGTTGATAATTTAACTTAAAAATATTTTACCGCTAATATTTTAATCTAAAAATATCCTTATTATTACTTCGGAGAAAAAATACCCCATATTTCTAATAAGCATATTTATTTATTTTTTTCTAAAAAAAATACATTACTTTTCTAATAAAATAATATTTTTTTTAAAAAAAATACTTTTTCTTTTAAAACCCCTCTAACTAATACTATAGAAGTGGAAAGCAATCATTTTCTTTTTTTATCTTCTTTTATCAATTAAAATAGAATTATCACATATATTTTTAAAATTGAAAATATAGATCATTTATATAAGATTATAGTAATTTCATCATTAATTTTCATTAGATAATAATTTAAATAATAACTAAAAAATGTTTTTATTTCTTAATCATTTTTTATAAACATTTGCTAATATATTCCCTGATTTAAAGTTAATAAGAAAAAATGTATCAACAATAACTTAGTCGACAATATTTTATGATTTGAAGCAATGTAATAAATTTTCATGTTTTATAACATTATGATTTGTATCTTAACTCTAAAATCAATAATTATATTAGCAAATGTTTATCTTCTTCAATTAGAAAAATATTGAGAAATAAAAATACATCCTATTTTATTCATAAAAAGAATTTTATCGTTATTTAAATAAAAAATTAATGATGAATTATGGTGATCTATTTATATGAAAATTAATGAGTAACAATATTTTAATTGGAAAAAGAACGTGTTTATAAAGAAAAACAAGTAAGGATATTTTTGGACCAAATTATTAATGGTAGGGGTACTTTTTAATCAAACTATTAATCGAGGGCACTTTGTTCAATTTTCGCATAATTTAAGAATATTTTTTTTTATCCTTTTTCATAAAATTTATAGACACAAAAAATTAAATTAATATATAATAATAATAATAATTAGAATCACAATTAATTATTTTTATATATTTAATTAATAATTTAATATAAATATATGATTTGAGTGAAATTGTTGGATTCACCTAAACCATAAGCCTAAGACTAAATCCGCATCTATTCTTGTAATATATGGTAAGACATTTAATAGATTATTAAATATGAATTAGTTGATATCTTAAAAAATAGTATTCCAAGTTTAGTTTTAAAAAAAATTAAAAACTAAATTGAGGATTTATGGCTGACATAAAAATACCCTAAAATACATTTTTCATATTATAAAATTCATATTTCAAAGTTGAAATGATGAGTCAATTGATAAACTAACACTAATTTAAATAAATCTTCAAATATTAATTCAAATTTTTAAGAAAAAAGAAGCCTATGACTTGATTGGTTATATATGAATTTTTAATCACACATATTAAATTAATCAAATTAGTTGCTCCTAATAAAAAAAACTCCAATACAATAACTTACTAATGCAAATGTTATAGGATGTTATTGTTTGTTGCGAGATCTATCTATATTCTATCCTTTTAGATATTGAATATGTTATTATTATTGTTATCGAGTCCACTTGTGATTAAAAGACAAATCATAATTTTAAATACCTCATCGAGTTAAAAAGATATTTATTATATTATAAATTATAAATATAAATAAATGACCAAAAAAAAAAACTCTTCATGTTTTTTTGTTTCTTCAAAAAATTAGTACCTTTCCTTTATTTCATTCTCCTCTTTTCTTTTCTTTTTTTGGCTCAATTAGTATTATAGGATTAGTATTTATTTATTTAATTATAGAGTAGGTGATGCGTGTCTTTTTTTAGCAGCAGAAAATCCGGCAGGTTTAAGGGAGTTGCAATGACGCATTAAGGAATCTCTCTATTATTTTAACTGGTGTCACCATCCATTAATATTTAAATAACATGCTTAATTTAATTAATTAATTAATTAGGTAACGCAATAATTATTAAGCGAAAACTTACAAGTTTTTTACATGGGCATGTACAGGAAAGACAAGATTCGGAATGAAGATATTCCTTCTGTCTCTTTTTATTTGTTTGATTTTGACTTTTTTACTTGTTATTTTTGACAAATTAAGAAAATACAATATTTGTGACCTATTATATTCTTAATTTATTTAGAGAATTAATGTTTTTAAAAAGGTAGAACCTCTTTAATAACTTGATTTTGAAATTCTATCAATTAATAGGGATGAAATTAAATGGTAAATTCACAATGTCAATTATTATTTTCTTAATAGGAGTGCTAAGTAAATAGGGACGGAGGGAGTATATAAGATAAGGTGAAAGTTATTATCCTAAACTTGTATTCAATAAAATATGGTACACCTTCAGGTTACCGAGGACATGATCTTAGATAAGGGATTTTAGAGGTCACGAATTATAATAGAAGATTAGTAGGTAGTCGAGTGTTGTCTTAGTAAATTCCACGAGGTAATATCTCAAATGGTCACTCAACTATGGACTTTTTTTCTTAGAAAGTCACTCAACAATGAGTTCTTTTCTTAGAAAGTCACTCAAATTTGGTTTTTAACTCAAAAATCATTCAACTATGAATTTTTTAATTACAAAGTCACTCAACTATGAGTGTTTTACTTACAAAGTCACTCAACTTATTCAATTAATTTTTTAAAATTAAAATTTACTTGAATGGAATTTTTTATTCCTAACTAAAATTGTAAAAAGATGACCCACTTACTTAACTCGATCTGCAAAAAAAATAGAATAATGATCCTTTTATTTTACCTTTCCCCCCAAATTTAATAGTTAGGATTTATTATTTTAAGAACCTTTAAATTCTGTATGTTTTATGATTTTTTTTCTACACTATGTTTAATCTGTGTTTATAGGAACATCGTTACAGTTTGAAAAAAAAGTTTAAGCATAGTATACTGACGATGTTAGATAATTTTTTAAGCATAGTATAATTGGCAGTTCAAATGGATACTTATTTATTTTTTTAAAAAAATTTGCTTAGAAATAAAATTTGATGTAAGTAAATTTTAATTTTAAAAAATTAATTGAATAAGTTGAGTGACTTTGTAAGTAAAACACTCATGGTTAAGTGATTTTGTAAGTAAAACATTCGTAGTTGAATGACTTTTGAGTTAAAAATCAAAATTGAGTGACTTTCTAAGTAAAAAACTCATAGTTGAGTGACTTTCTGAGAAAACAACTCATAATTGAGTGACTTTTGAGTTAAAAATCAAAGTTGAGTGACTTTCTGAGAAAATAGTCCATAGTTGAGTAACCATATGGGATATTAACTCTAAATTCCACTATCATTAACACTAATCTTGTAGTTTCTTGTCTTTCAAATTCTATTAATACATGTTGTTCTTTACTTTGGTTATCACATTATTTTGATATTGTTATTGTACCTTTTTCCGAGTGTCATATAATAATTTCGTTACTAATTGTTATGTTTGCTTTTCATTTGTATGTTATTTTTAACATTATTATTATGAAATACTTGAACTGAGGATCTATCGAAGATAAACTTCTTATTTTCACAAAAAAAATATAAAATCTATGTACATTTTAATTTCTCTGTAAACCTCACTTAGTGAAATATACTATAGGTACTAGGTCTATTATTGTTTTTTTTTGTTTTCCATCTGGTGTCCGGAGTCCACATTAGAGCTCCGACTAAACTCGGATCACGCACTGCAAGGCTCATTCAGAGGTGACGCTCCTAACAAAATTTTCTCCATATCCAAGACTCAAAACCAAAACCTTTGATTAAGGAGGAAGCACTCCCACCACTTTCCAACAACCACCTCAAAATTGACCAGTGCAATGAGGCATTTGTAGTGCACACATTACATAAGAATTAGTTGAGATTGTTAGGCCAAACTTTTGGGAAGCAAGAAATTCTTTCTTTTTACACGCACAAACAATCTATCTTTAATATTTTCTTGAAATGATATATTTAAATCATCACACAAGAATAAAGTAATTATAGTAATTGTGCAGTATTATAACATTGATTTAGCTATTATATGTGTACAATTAAAAGTGATAATTTTCATCATTTCAATTTATATGACATCATTTCTTTATTAATTCATTCCTTTGAGAATGAAATATTTCATAGTTAAGAATTATTCAATTTTAAATTTCGATTTCACTCATAATGGAAAGTTTTTCTATGTTATACATACACATATTATTATTTATAGAAAATCACGTCACATAAAACAAAATAAAAAAAATTTATACTACGTGAGTAATAATTTAGAAGAGTTGTACACGAAGCTAGAGCTTTGATTATGAGTTCCACAAAATTCAACAACCTTAAATTTATTTTAAGAATAGGAGAGTTATCGGGTTCAAGTGAATTTATGCTCCCCTTTTTAGATCATATATAATAATGTTGTATTTTTATAAATATACTTAAATATAGATGAATGAATTGATTATTGAAGTATTAATGCAATGATGATCACATTCACTTTTCTATGTGAGGTTAAAATTTAAATCTTATATCTATTTTTTTTCGTTCTAAAATTAGATAACACCTCTCTAAGAAGTTATTGATAGCACTTTACATTTTAATTAAAATAAATTTCTTTCTTTTCTTTAATCTTTCACAAAATTCAGATCTGTCACATTAGGAAATTACTAAAAAAAATTAATTTATGAAAGTGAATTTAATTAAATTGAATATGTATATTAAAACTAATGATAATGAATAATATAACGTACACTCAATATACTGATCTCATATAAAATTTAGAACTCAATAATTTAAAAATAAATTTATTGGAAAAGGGGTGAACAGTTTTAGAGCGTTATCATAAATGTCATATCTAGTGTTGTGTATCGTCCATGCATATACTCTTTTCATGTTTGTGGATTGTGAATCTTTAAAAGTAATAAACAAACAAACCAAAAAGCTATATTCCCTAAATATTTCCTTTTAGTTTAGTTTGTCCTACTTATTTACGTAGGCGTTTGGACATGTGATATGAAATTGTAATATAAAGTCATGAGATGAAATTGTTAGATGAAGTCATGAGATGAAATTAACATTTGGACATGCAATATGAAATTACGATATGAAATCATGAGATGAAATTAGAATTTCACGTCGCATGGCCAAACTTCAACTTAAGCTTTCTTTGATAATAAAGTCATTTACCATTAAAAGTATTTTCCAAGTTAATTAGCTAAGCCACTATTTTCTAAGAAAAATATTTTTGACAAAATTTTTTTTCTTCAAAATAGACAAGATTTTTAAAGCTGATCAAATGGGCTAATAAGTCATCTCGTAATCTTAAGAAATTAATTAGCTTTCATTGAATACAGTGAATGACATCTAGATGAGGTTGAATAAATATAATCTAACACATCTTTTAATTAAAGCTCTCCAATTTGATCATAGAATAATTTTGTAGTAGCATTTTTTCCCCCCATTAATAGATAGGCCTTTTATACCATGTGAACTAAAATTAATCAGACTAATAATTTTTTTTTAATCTTAATTTATGTAGAATAATTTGAATTTCAAGAGTCAAATTTTATTTTATTAATCTTGAATTAGAACATAAAATTTATATATTTGAAAACTACGTAAAAAGTATTAAAAATATAATAACTAAAAATTTAGAAATATTTAAAACACATATATATAAAATTATTATAAAAAGTACATTTGACTCTTAAAATTTAAAAATTATCACATAAATTAAACGAGGAAGTTTGTGAATACCAGAAAAAGACATATGTAGTAAATTATGATAGTTGAGGAAACAGTACGATTATTTGAACGGTTGAAGATAGCTTTAGGAGCACGCAGTGCAATTATATTTATTTTATTTTATTTTGTTTTGTTTTATTTTATTTATTTTAGTTTGCATGAAGATTTGGATCTCTTATACGTCACACTTTTGGCCTTTTCTCTTCTTTTTATATCTCCATTCTTCTATTCTTTAGTTTTTTTTTCCTTTCATAACCATGTCATTAAAACTTGTAGGATTTAGGATAGTTCAGAATCGAACCGAAATTAATAATTTGGATTGAAAAGAAATATTGATTAATTGATAATGGGTTATTGGTTTAGTGGTTTTGGTATTGGTTTTGATTTGTTTAATTATTGGATTATCGATTCTTAATGGTTTGAAGCTTTTTCTAATTAACGGGTTGACCGCTAACCCGATAATTCAATAGTAAATTAAATAGTTATATTTATTTTATACAATTTGATATATAAAGTCTTTGACTTAGAGTTTATAAGTTTCATACTTTTATTTCAGGTTGTCTGAAACTTTCGGTTATTCTACAATGTGACAGTGTTTGCTTTTAAGCAAAGATCTAATCGTTCAACTCATGTATATGGTTCATTTGGTTCGTCATCTTGTCACTAAATTATTTTCAATGATTTTTTTTATGTCAAATCGTAACGGTTAAACCGATAAAGATCAAACCAATAAACTAATATCTTAACAGTTCTATATGAATTTAACATGTCTACAAACCAATAAATCGAATAGATAAACTGCAAAACCAAATCAAACTGATCGATACGTCAACCCTAGTAGAATTATAGCTCAATAAAAATGGTTTCTCATTAGTTAGACAAATTCTAGATTATATACCGATAAGTCAAATAGATAAACTTCAAAATCGAATCGAACTGATCGATACATCAACCCTAGTAGAATTGTACCTTAATAAAAGTGGTTCCTCATTAGTTAGACAAATTTTAGCATTTAGGTACTAAATACAATATTATTTAGGAAGTGTTTGAAAATTACTACATGTAATTATTGAGATGTGTAATCATTAATAAGGATGTTCGACATATATACATTATTCTTATTGCAATCAAAAAATAAAAATGATTACAAAAATATAATTAAAAAAACTTAGGTATTTTGAAGAATATTACTTTATATAATCCATCGTTGGACTAAGGAGTTTAAGATCATCTAAAAACTACCATTTATTCGGTGGCAATTGAATTGGTAGTTGGTTTGCAAGTGAGAAGGTAGCTACAAGGGGAGGATCTAGAAGCCTGAGTATGAGTTCAGTCGAACTCAATAATTTTTATTTAAATGGTATATTTTTGTTTAAGAATTATTAAATATATACAAATATTATATTTAGAATTTAAATATATCATTTTAAATTGTCATTCTAAACAAATTTAGAATAATTTTATTAAATTGTATATTTTTGTTTAAAAATTATTAAATATATACAAAGATTATATATAGAATTTAGATATATCACTTAAAATCTTCGTTCTAAACAAATTTAGAATTCATATAGTAAGATATATATATAGTAAGAGTTAATAACAAAAAAATTACGTGGATTTTTTCCAGATTAACAAGTAAATAAATTTTAATGTATGAAAAATATACTTACATAAGAAAATGTTCTTCTAATTTTTCCATAACATGCATATATATTTTCTCAAAAAAAATATTAAATAATTAAATCGCTAAATAATATCATAGAAAATAATCGATATTTTTTTAACTCAAATAGATATATAATATGAAAATCATGATTTGTGACAATTGCTAAATAAAAATAGAGAGACATGCGTTAAAACAAATTCTACAAAAGACTTATCACCACACAAATGTAAGACCACAAATTATAATTTTTTCAAAAATAAATATAGTTTGGATGCTATTAACCAAGTGTAACTATACTTTAGCTATTTACCATTTATAGCAATTATTATATTTAGGGCGTCAGACAACTGTATTCTTATGCACTTTTACGTTCATGTATCAATGAATACAGTCCTCGTTGAGGGGCTTAAAACGTGCTACATAATTTTTTAAATACACTTGATACTCTAACAATCTGTATCTACTATGTTCGTCCGTACATATAATAACCGTATCATACATATCCATTCACTCTAATTTGTATCACTTTTATTCATTCGCTCTATTATATCAATTATTATTAGCTTGCATCACTTGTATTCATTTATAACTACTATTCAATTATTACCAATCTGTGTATATTGTATGTGTTCACTTGATATATAAAAACACATATATAGGGTGCATTGATACATGAATACAATATGTTTTTGAACTCATGATTTGTAGTGCGTGGTGCATTGATACATGAACACGATATGTTTTTGAACTCATGATTTGTAGTGCGTGGTGCATTGATACATGAACACGATATGTTTTTGAACTCATGATTCATAGTGCATTGGTACATGGATACATAGTGTTTAATAGTTCATTTAATACATATGGTATAATAGTGCATTGATACATGAATACAATGCATAAATAGGTTCATTGACACCTGAACACATATCATTTTATAGTGCATTATTGATACATGAATATAAGTATATTATTGAACTTATGAATACAACTTGATTGTTGATATAATCGTGCTGAGCAATTTTCAGTTGTTCATCTTTAATCTTAAATTTTAAAAAAAATCCACTTCAAATTTGCACCAAAATCCATCATTTGAACTCATTGTGATATATATATATAGAGAGAGAGTGAGGAATGTTGCTCAAAACTATTTATAATATTGCTTATAATGATATAGTTGCATGCACCTAAAATTCTCAATCTATATTGTGGTACGGCCAATCTTCTATATATAATAATAATAATACAATGATGTGATATAAAAGAAAATAAATTATAGTACATAGTTGTGGGGTGACCCTACCAATATGGAGGATCTTTTTGCTAACTAATTTTAGCTGTCTCTCTTTAATTTTATTATTATAACAAGATCTAAAATATCTATCTTCTTCTTATTGCTTCATTGCCAACTATTATTTGTCCACCTTCAACAATCATTCTCAATCAACAATACTTTTATCTTTTTGCATCCTATGGTTTCTTTCATTACTCTTTATAAAATTCTAAGTTTTGGTTATCATGATTTTGTTTTTGCCTTAATCAGCACTTGGAAATTATTATTATTTTCCAAATTATTGTTATCTTTTAATATATATGTATATATTCACTAACCAAACATCGAAAAATATTTTTTATGATAAATGACTTCCGTCCTAACAAACGTACTTTGAATTGTTTATTGAGTTCTTGACCATTTATAGTAATTTTTCAAAAAAATTCACTTATCAAATATCGAAAAACATTATCCATGAAAATGACTTCGGACCTAATAACCACACTCACAGTTGTTCATTGAGTTCTTCACCATTTTTAGTAATTTATTTAGATAAATAGACAGTAAAGCTCAAAAGAGAAAGTTATGAAGGGATGATAATACTTATATATAGGGGTGTACATAGGTTGGTTTGGTTTGTTTTTTCATTAAAAAAAAATCTAAACCAATTATGTCGGTTTATTAAATCTAAAAATCAAATCATACCACATAAAGTCGGTTTTTTCGGTTTCGGGTTTAGTCCGTTCTTTCGGTTTTTTCTGGTTTTTCGGTTTTTTTACAACTATATGGTTTTTGAAAAAGAAATCAAATATATTTTCACTTACCTGTGTGATAAGCTAACCTAAAAAATGTTGAATGAATAGAAATTTTTGAAAAGACGGTAAAATTCACATGAGTACAAAATATTTTTTTTGAAATATCAACGCTCATTATGTTAAATTAATAAGATTAAAGGCTACATGCAAACTGAATACGAAACAAATATTTACAAAGTAAATTGTTAACTTTAAATTTGAAAAACTATAACAATATAATTGTAACTTCGAATCTTAATACAAAATAAAATATTTACAAGCCCAAATTTGAAATAAAATATATAAACATTGAAAACTATAAACTAACTAAAAATATATTAACAAAGTAGATTATAAATAATATTTTTTATCTATAAATAAAATAAAATTATATATATATAATATATACAAAATTTTCCAAGCCCAAATTTGAAATAAAATATATAAACATTGAAAACTATAAACTAACTAAAAATATATTAACAAAGTAGATTATAAATAATATTTTTTATCTATAAATAATATATATATATATATATATATATATATATGTCG
>JAJOOR010041837.1:0-17770 GCA_036250505.1 Solanum acaule
ATTTTTAATTGGTAGTAATTCTAACTTTTTTGTTGATAATTTTGGTAGTAATTCTAATTTTAAATATTTAGAAGGAGTTTTAATATTTATTTTGAAAAAGTTATTTGTATTTGTTTTAACGTCAGATTTGTTATTTAATTTGTTTGACATTCAGTTTAAAATTTAAAAATAGTAACTAAGTTTACATAATAAAATTGTAAGTTAACAAATAAAATAAATAAATAAATGAATTTCTTTGTTTTAAAATAATTTTCGGACTTGATAATTTATGAAAGATGAAAGATGATACTAATTATTATAATATTATTTTAAAATTCTTTATTCAAAATCAAACGAATAAAAAATATTTCGAAAAACAGTAAAAAGTTAAAGATAACTTTAAATTTTTGAATTTTAAAAAAAAGCTGTAAAAACTGCTTGTTGAATTTTTCATTTTGTTTTTTGTGTTTGCAATTGATTTTAAATTAATTTAATAATAATTTTCTTTTTTTGTGGTGCTGACACGTAGGCGTTTTTTCTTCTCCTTTTATATATAGATAGATATGATTTTCTGTGGCTAACTTTATTTAATATCACTAAATATGAATTGTTGTTAAAAAGGAGCACAATATTGATTATTTATCATTGTTTCTAATCTTTTTTAATTATTCATTGATTTATATATTACAAAACAATTATTTATAAAAATGAAGTAATTAAAGAGCTCTAATATCAATGAAAAGAAATGGAAAATTGGTAGATTCTAATTAATTTGCATTAATATAAATAGTTTAAATTCATTGTTAATGTTATAAATATATTTATTGTGTTAGCGACCAAAAAATGGTTTTATCAAGTTTTGACACCTCACCTTTTTTGAAAAGTTCTAAGGTTAGGAAAACAGTTACGTACTTTCTTAAAAAGTTATATGATGATTCTCACTTAAAAGGCAACTATATTTTCACCCTCCACTTATTTGCTCTACCGAATGAAACAGTCTTTTATCAGCTTTGCAAGAAACTAACATTAGTTTATAGGCGAGGATACATTAGAACAATTATTGGTATAATATACCATAAATATAATAAATTACAGTTGAGGATAAAATGATACAAATAAATAAATAACCATTTAGGTTGAGGCATGGAGATTTCATTCCCTTTACTGAGATTCAAGCTCAATGTGGTATTGTAACAACCAAAAGTCCTAAGTTTAGATCAAACCATGCCTAGTAGATAAAGGGAAGTTGATAAGTTTTAGACTGGAGAAAATTTTAGTTTTACAGGTGTCATTTACGATACTTAAACCGAACTATAGTTTGTGGATGTGACCCGTAGATTTTCAGAAATTGGAAAATTTGCCTAAGATTTACGAGCCCAATCTAGGAGTCATAAACCCTATTACGGTTCATAGATTGATTTGTAGATCAAATTCCTAAAACTCATACTATAGCCTGATTTTTACTAATCACTTTTACGACTCGTAGAACGAACTTGTCACGACCCGAGCCTACACCTTGGACGTGGCTGGCACTCGAGAATCATTGTTGGTCCCCAAGCGAACCCTTATTCTAGCGGACTACAAGCGGAAGACTAACTCAAGCATACAAAGCTTAAAAATTGAAATGATTAACTCTGAATAAAATAGTATATTCAACTCGCCAGAAATAGGCAACTTCAGTCTTTAAAACATTTAACAAAATAAATGAAACAGACTTCTCAAACTCTACTATCTTTCTATGAAGCCTCTAACTGACAAAGATGGAAGTCAGGACAAGACTCATGACATCCTAACAAAATTGAAAGTAAATGGAATCCTCCGAAAGCAAGGAGGCTCACCGTAAATAACTCGAACTTCAGTGTATCAACGATGCTTCTATTGATGACCCTGAATACCTGTATATGCATCATAAAATGATACAAGCCAAATGGCGTCAGTACATGGAATGTACGAGCGTGTAAGGGGAATTCTAAAGCATAACATAAGCTTGAACTGATGGAAAATAAACATATTTCCCTCTTCTTAAACTCCCTCAGCTCAACTCAAACTTCACTCAAGGATAGGATACTCAACTCAAGGATAAGATACTCAATTCAGTAATAAGGTACTCAACTCAAAGAAATGGGACTCAACTCAATAGTAATAATACTCAACTCAATGAAACATAGTTCAACTCATCTCAACGAAGTAGGGCTCAACTCAATAGTAAGGTACTCAACTCAGATGTAAGATACTCAACTTAAAGAATACTCAACTCAAGAGACTCAACTCTGGATACTGAACTCAAGATAAAGCAGCAATAAAAAATGCAATATATGGAAAGGTTTTAAAATAGTATATAGCAACTCAATGTATTGAAGAATACAATAATAACTCAGTTTGTATATAAAAGTACAAAATAACTCTGTGTGGGAGATTTTCTAACTGACAACCATCAATATAAGCTATGTGATGATACAGCGTCTTGCCCACGCTGCCAAAACTGTCCTATACTTTGCCAGGGTATAGAACTCCTCAACTAAGTGGATCCACTAGTCTATGCTAAAAAGCATTAAAGAATCATCTAAAAAGTATGACCCTTTCTACCCACATTGGCTACATGGTTTATGGGGGCTGTGAGTTATCTTAACTCTCCCCCATATCGGTGCTCAATATTACTCCCAAAATATACTAGCTCATAAGTTTAAAAACATAACTTTTTCTGTGGTTTGAGATTATTACTCAAAAATCTTTCTCTTAAAAGAGATGGTACTTAAACTACTCAAAACACTTTTGAAAATCTCAGTTTCCTCTCATCTTAAATGTGAAAACAGTTACTCTTGGGAATACTTAGTTCTCATATATCATTTTAAAGAAAATTAACTCAACTCTACTCTTTCTCAAAAACATTTCAAAATCATATTATAATATGATCATTGATGACTCGGGAAGTCATATTGCATAAACATTGATGGTATATTTAGATACCATACTGCTTATACATTGATGGCATACTCGATTTTAATCCTAATCATTTTTTAGAAAACTCTTTTCTCAAAACTCATCTTTATTTTCTCAAAACTTAGTTTAAGGACTCAAGTGTTGGCTTTAAAAAGCTTTTTAAAATTTATAACTCAAATCATAGGGTTCATATGGAATTATGAACATGAACAACTCAACACAGGGATCTTAATAGCAATAAAGAACCTCAGTACTCAGAATTCAAGACTCGATGATACTATTCATCTCTAGACTGCTCGACTCATAGGGTTCATGCGGAATTATGGGCATGAAAAACTCAATTCAAGGGCTTCATGGGTAACATGTAGTAGTCCCATAAGTAGGAATATAAACTCAAAATGATTAGAAATTCAATGCTCAAAGACTTAGAACTCGAAGATACTTCTCCTCTCAAAGATGCTCAATGTATGAAGTTCATGCGGAATTTATGGGCATGAACGACTCGACTCGAGGATCTACATAACAATATGGAACTCATGTGTACGACTCTTCTCATTCTCATACTTACTTCCTCAAAACTTAGCTCAAATCAATAGTTGATGTCAAAGGACTAACAATTGAACTCAAAGGCTTTCTTGAACTCTACTCTTAACTCTTTCTTGAATTTGAATTATGAATTCAAGATTTATGGTCCATGATATGAAGGATCTCGTGATGATAATGTAGACTCATGAATACATCTCCTCATTCTTATACTCACCATCTCGATTCTTGAAACAAGTTATTAGAAGTTGTAGAAGAATCCTTAAAAATACTCAAAAGGACTTCCTCAAAATGTTCGAACGAACTCTCAAAACTTAACTCTTAGCTATACCTTGAATTTGAATTATGGATTCAAGTGTTATGATCTCATGTTGTAGATGATCTCTTGATGTTTAGACGTACCTTAGAGTGTAGAAATCAACTAGAAAACATAGGTACGATTCGAGGGAATTCAAACAGAAATAAGTGGGAAAGGGTAGAGAATCTAGCGATGCTTACTGAGTGGTGTGGCTCCCCAGAGCCAAAACTACAGAAGGTAAGTCATGGCGTGCTGAGTGGCGTGGCTCCCCAGAGCCAAAACTACAGAAGGAAAGTTGTGGCATACTGAGTGGCGTGGCACCCCACCCATTTTCCTAGAAAACTTGACGAATTTTCTTACTCATTTTCTAACCCCAATTTACCTAGAATTGAATGGTTTCTTCCCTAATCGCTTAGATTTGAATACCCAACCTAAGTACACACTAATCTACTCAAAACAACCCTTAAATTCCAAGGATTCATCTCAAGAATTCATCAAAACCCCAACAAAACAAGAATTAGAATGAAACTTCAAGAACGCTTATCAAGAACTCAATTTCATCGACTTCAAGAACGAAGTTGTGCTGAAAAATAACATGATTGGTGTGTGGGTGAATGAACCCAACACTATTGAAACTTACATAGCTCTTAGGGATCAAACCCATGGCGAAAATCCGCAACAACTCTCAATAATCTCGACGACCGCCTTGATCCTTTTCTCCTCTTTTCTCTTCTTTTATCTTCTTGAACTCTCAACTAAAAACCTAGGCGTATATTAGGATTATAAAAGTGAATCTAATCAGTTTAGACCCCTAAAACCCTACTAAAAATGAATTAAATAAGATTGGGTAAGGAAAAGACCAAAATACCCCTCACTATTTTCGGGTAACTTTCCCTAATTGGACGGTCTGACTTCAAAAAGGCATATATCACTCATCCAAACTCTAAATTTAGCAAATTTGGTGGCGTTAGAAAGATAATTCAAAGACCTTTCATTTGATATCTTATAGGGCACCTAATTCATCTTGTTTTAAAAGTTATGGTCGTATGAAGTTGACCCAAAACTTAAAGGAACTTAGGAATGACTTGAATGAATTCACTTTAGTTCTTCTTGGAACTCAAGGTGCTACATCTAGTAACCTTAAAACTCAAGAAATTTTATATTCCTCGGTAAAATCCTACTCACAACAATGAATGGTTCAAGTCTTAGTTCCAAAAAAAATTAAGGTGTTACAATATCTCCCCCTTGGGATCATTCGTCCTCGAATGATGGCTGGACTGGTTATGGAACAAGTCTACTCTTAATATTTCTGCCATACCAACTAGAATTTGCCCGCATTACTATTTGGAACCAACTAAGGGCTCTCATTTAGCTATTACTCATAGCAAAGCCTCATATTTTTTGTCCTCCTCATTAATAACCTTAGATGGAATTCTCACACCATCATTATAGGATCATTAAACTTCTCTTTCTAACATCACTCCATTACTAAAAGGACCTTTGAAAATATATCTCCCATACTCTTTGAAACTCATTACTATCTTATTATCGAACACTTGACTTGATTTCTCATCTTGCCATCTCCCCCTTAGGTCTAAAGCTGACACTTGAAAGCTATGGACCTATTCCATCATCTCTAACTGGTCTACATCCTTTTTTACCCTAACACTCGGGAGAAGGCTATCTCATGACTACCGAACTCTCCATAAGCAGGTACTGAGAACTCTTTCTATGGTGTTTCTCTTAACCTCTTCAAATTACATACCACCTCGGTACACCTCTTAATGCTCTTGCTAATTACCCACACTTCACTGCCCTTGTCTAAAGGTTAGGGTCTGTCACTTGTACCACTCATATTTATTACAGCTAACATCTCAATTTCTCACCTGCTCTATGTTAATTCTTCTAGATCAAATCTCAAGACTAACGTCATCACCCTCATGTTGTCATTCTTTTGATCATGGCACCCATATCAAATTCAAGCTTAATGTTTATTACTAAACCTGAATATCCATATGATTGCTCGCCTACTATACAAACTCATCACTACCTCTCATTTCCACTTCACAATTTAAGTACTACTTACTCACTTACTGCACATTATCTCTCAAATAACTCTGTCATCCTCTAAATACCATAGGGTTCTCCTTTCAAAATTCATAAGCCTTGCTTGGATCTATCGCTTCATGAATACTCTGCTATCTTATTCCACACATATACTTAGTCTCCTCTAACACGATGACACATCGACATCAACTCTATTCTTGTTAAAATATACTCTAACGCATCTTGACTAGTAACTATTCCTCTTCCTTCTATCAACAACTCTCTACAACATTATTATTCCTTATTCTACTCATAAGGGAACTCATCACTTATAACCAACTTGGTGCATGATTGCAATAACATAATCCGCCCCATCACCATCTCTTTTCCTTAGATTATTGAACCTCTGCATACTTTCCTCTAACTCTGGGCCTTTCACTTTCACTTTCGGTTCATGATTTCTATAACAGTTAGGGTTTTATGAAAAACATGATTTATAACTGATCTCATTTTCTTCTTCTTGAATTGTTTAATTGTGTGTTTTCAAACTATACTTCAGTATTTCTAAATTGTATTTTCATTAACCCTCAAAGCGTAACTATTTTCATGTCTCAGAACTATGTTATTTCATGCATATCTCAGATTATTAGTTTTCATGATTTAAGATGCTTTTATATAAATAATCTTTCAGTATTTATCAATTTATCGATATGCATGAGCTACTCAATATTTTTCAGTTATCAACATCATTTATTATTACTATTGTAGTTTTTCAGTATTTATCAGTTGCATATTTACTACTTGTTCATTGCATAATTCATGTTATGCAGAACAACATTTCAAATTCAACACGTCTAGTTATTAGGTTTATTATGCATATCCTACCTACTCAGTGCATTCAAAGTACTGATGGCATACTCTTCGCGTATGTTATTTCATAATATAGGTTCAGATGCTCAATATCTAGCTTATGGTTAGTATAGTTTTCAGTCAGTACAACAACAATATTGGTGAGTCCTCACCCTTCGAGGACAACACCCTTATGTTTATTTCAGTTATTATTTTTTAGTTTTCAGAAAATTAGAGTTAGCTAGGGGTCTATCCTAGCAAATAATTTTAGTAGAGGTTTTTCAAATAGTCAAACATATTTTCAGCTTCTTTAAGTATACAAATATTTGTCTATCTAATGGTTGGTTTTTAATAGACTATTTCAAATTTAGCTTCTGCATCAGTATTTCAGTTATTGTTTATGTTAAATCATAGTGTCATGCTAGACCATGTGTTATCTCTGGGTCACTTGTGGTTCTAAACGTCGTGTTACGACTAGGGGTAGTCTCAAGTGTGACAAACTTGTATCAGAGCATCATGTTCAAGTTTTCTAGGGTGTCTGAAAGTCGCGTTAAGTAGAGATTTATTCATGAGTGTGAAGTGCGCCACATCTACAAAGAGAGGCTATGAAATGTTTTAGAAAATACTTCACTTCTTACATACTGTTAGTCGTGTGATAGAGTTAAACTCTATATAATATCCTTCTAATTCGTGCTCTATGAGTTTTACAGAATAAATGCCTAATTCTAGAAGAGCATATGTCAGAAGAAACTGGAATGAGGAACAGCCAGCACCACCAGCTCCAGTAGACCTTCTGAATGAGCAAGTCTCTCATGTTGAGTTCATACATCAACGAGTTTATAAGAAAACTTATATATATATATATATATATATATATTTTATAATACATGAGACTTGGGATGGTTACTTGAAAAAGTGTTTAAAATCTGCAAAATCATGTTAAATTGTTTGATACGGTTACTGTGTTTCTTATCGCTTTGCTTGTTTATTAATTTTTATTAATTTTTATTCCTCTGAAGTGAGCATGATTATAAGGTGTTTAAACTTTCAGCTATTTGATTTTTACTGAGTTTATAAGTCAATGTACGTACTACTAGCTTGCCTCTAGTTATACAAAAGTGTTCATAGAGATTGTTTTTTTTAAAAGCCTAAATATTATAAAAGTTACTCATTTTAAAAATCAAAGCCTAAATATTCTGTTCTAACAAAATGAACTTCAATCCCCTTCCTTTTAAGTTTATTACTAATAGTCAAATGTGGGCTAAGGCCTCAAATCATTAATTTTTATTGTTATTTTTATTTTTCTTGATTGATGCTGACATTTAATATGTAACTTAGATGAATTTCCCATGAGTTATTTGAATTTATTTTACCGAATATTAATTTCTTTTCTTCATTCACAACATGAAATTATTTTTTTTGGTAAAAACTTTAAATTATCATTAACCAACAAAGAACATTACATCATAAGGTTACTTATTATCTCAGCCACCTTCTCAGAAGAGTACTAAGATGCATAGGTTTCCAACAAAAACAAGAAAAAACAATTAGACGCTAAGTAAGTTGGAATTATTGTGGTGGTTGAAATATCTAGTTAACTTAAGTAGTCAAATCAATTTATTTTGAAATGAAATTCGCGGATAAGGGACAAAAGTTTTGTTCAAAAGATAATAAGATTATGTAAAAATAAGAATTTTTTTAAAATTAATCAAAAATGTTGTAAAATCCATTGAAACCGAGCTTTGTGGATTTTAATAAGTGTCTCAACCTTCTTAAGAATTTAACTTTATCTCTCATCCATATTTTGATTTACAAGTAAAAGGTTTTTTAATATCTTTCGAGAATTGATTTCTTAATTTTCCTAAAATAAAAAAGTGACTCTGTTTTTGAATAGATACTTGCTAAAGTTATGAAATTTTTTTACTTAAGTTCAAAATACATAAGCCCATATCAAGGTGAACTTTTCTTTTTACATTATTTCCTCTTACATGTTTCTCCTATTATCTAATAGTAGTATTTTTTTGGTTATATGATGGAGTCAACAATACAAGAGAAATCTAAAGTAAAGCTACACAAACACGAAATTAATCATTGGCTCCAAAATAGTTAAAGGATTAACAAAATTATCTCTAGCATATGATAGATGGTGCTAGCTTGAGTAACATCATATGTGCCAGAGGTTATAGATACGTTCACAAGTAATGAACCTACATGAAATAAAAACTTTTTGTAAGTCATCAATAACATCAAATCTATTTAACAATAGCAAAATCAAATCATGAAAATGCTACTTACAATCGTAATTTGCCCAACCAATTCTTTGTCTAGCCAAATCATATACAATGATCCTATCTTTAAGCGCAACATCTGCATAACAAGAGAGAGAAATGTATGAATGACAATTAAATTATGATGCAAGTCGCAAGAAATGCAATTAGGGAACAAAGAAAGATACATATGGTAAATTACATAAGGCGTTATTTTCAGTATTCTACGATCAGGATATTAAAATGTAATATTACCACTATAGTATGAAAAGTAACTATTACTCAAAAACTAACCTCCTAGAATTGTTCAGCTTAAATCACTTCTTATAAAGCGAAAGCACCATTTAGCAGCACCATCCTGTTAAACACATATAATATAACATATGAATTTTATTGTTGAAGATTTTATAGTACAAATGCACATCGAATCAAATACTCACAAAAAAACCCATATCCTCGAGATAGTTTGTTGGTGTTAAATTCATCGATGCATCACCAGCGAAGTTTAGAGAAATTGTAGGAAACACCTCAGTTATGTTCTCTGAGAAACTGCTCAAGTTATCAAAGAGACCAATTAGGTAATCAATTAATAACTTTAATTAAATATTCACTGATAGAAAACAAAGTAATGAACCTTGAGGAAATGAGATAGCATTGATCTATTGCTGATGTGATTGGCTTAGCTGAAGGAGAAACAACTACAGTTATCTGCAAATTAAATGATCAAGTTAAGAAAAATGTAAATTAGTTTGCCTTCTTTGTATATGTAGATAGATAGCCTTTAATACATTAGAAGAATAGTTGAAATCAACTTTGTTTGATCTATAAGAAACAAGCATATCTCCTCGAATATGAAAAGTTATGAGGAAAATAGCCTATCAAATTAAAAGTATTTGAGTCTAATTCTCAACGCAATAAACTGTTCATCTATCTGATATTTGTATACAAATTTATGCCCATTTTACTGGACATTGCCTTGTTGCCCGATCGAGCACTGAAGGTAGTGGTTACTGCCTTAATGCGTGCCTGAGACGTTGTCCACGCGATAGCACATGTCAAAAACATTTAATTACAGCCCTAAGTCGTGGTTCACCTCCCAAGTTAAAACTTTTACCCTAGAAAGAGAAGCTCTCAAGAAACTGATTGATCTCTACACGGATTATTCATCATCCAGGGTAAGATTTGGCCATAAAATATTGATGATTTCTTCATCCTAACACAAATTAATACCTTCTACTCATGAACTCAGTATGTTTTACCAAAAAAACTTACCGATGGATTTAAGAAAAAGGTTTTGGTATCTTTTCCTTCAAAAACCATATATTTCTCTAGAACGTGGAGCATTTAAGGTATCTAAGGTTGTCTCCACGTGTGGAAACATTTTGTTCTTTCCATTGAGTTATGTTTTCATGTTTTAAGAATATCATCCATGAATGAGCTAGGGCTATATTTTTGAATCATTCTTTATTTTTTATAAAACCCCAAGAATCCTATTCCCATGAAGATTCTTACCCTCTTGAGTTTTACAAGATATCATGTATGAAATTATGAATGATTATGAAAGTAATGGTTTTAATCTTGAAAACTAAGTCGAATGATTTCTTAATAAATTTTTTATAACTTCTTAATAGTTTCTTGATATTTTCTTGATGAATTCTTGAAAATTCTATGTTATGAACCCTTGAATGATGAACAAAGAAATTCTCCAAATATAAATCTTCTGATGCTATCTTATGTTTTCTTGACTATAATATTATGATGTGATATATATCTCTCGTGAATGCAAAGATATGATACATGAGTTGTAACCTCATGACATGAACAAAATTTATGAACTATAATCCTCAAAAGGTATGAATAAGAGCCTTCAGGCTAATTCATGAACACATGAGCATAAGGGAGATAAATGGTTAACTGACAAGGCATAAATCTAAATGATGAACGCCTAAAATTACGTTTGTTGACGTAGTTTAAGGATCATACCGTTGGTTCGGATGACTCATTCTTTTATGCCTCCGGTAAGGGCTAGTTATGAATCCTCATGACATGTACATGTATATCTCATATTCGGCAAGGTATGAGATGACTTAGATGATTGGGCCGAGATTAAACTAATGTGCTTACATGGTGGTTTTTGTTGGTTATACTGCTTACATGATGGTTTTTGTTGGTTGTACCGCTTACATTACTCCTATAATGAACTAAAATATTACAAATACATATCCCTAAGGCAATCTAAATTACCTCATCTCTTAAACTTCCTATGTTATGATCATAATTATGTTGGTTTCTTCTATTGATCTTGATATGTATGTTATGTTTTATTATGTCATTTTGCATACATTACTATTTCACATGTACTAACATTCCTTCTATTGGGGGCTCAACATTCTTTTATTGATGCAGACTTGGGTGTGCATGCACATGATCAAGTCACTCGCTAGGTTTCATATCTTCTGCTATTTGTCCCTTTATTTTCACGGGGCTTAGTATTCAATATCCTAGTATTTTATGATTATGCGTTTAAGGTATATCAGGGGCCTTGTCCCGATAGGCATTACTCAGTTATGTTTAGAGGTTTCATAAATAGACAGTTAGTTATGGTTTAAGTTAGACCTCTGTGTTCTTTGTCAGTGATTTCAGTATTATGACTTCAAATTTATGCAAATACCCTTCAAATGTTTTTAAACTATGTTTACACTCATGTCTAATATCATGATACCATCGAGTCAGGCATCAAGAAAATATATTTGTGGTTGAGAACTCTAGAGCGATTGGTGAGAAGAATACTTACAGCATTGACAACGGATTCATAGGCTTCCGCAACAAGATAAACTAAACTTGTGCCGGAATCAATTATAGTTCCTCGATCACCCGAGTTTGCAAAAGCAACTGGATCGATAGGTAAAATTCTTCCATGTACAGAAATGCTCTGCAAATACACATTGTAATGACCCCTGCAAGAATTGGGAAAAGAAACAAACTAAATGTCATTACAGAAGAATTATTTTGAAAAAACAACAATTTATAAAACGTTGAACAAAATAATGTTGTTGGAAATTTGTAGTACGTACTTTGATGGAACAATGGAGTATAGACCATGCTCGGATGCAAACTCTCACCGAGCACCAATATACCTCCACCACTGCCCTCTCCTTTCAAACAGTGTGAAAATGATTTCGCAGAAATTCCACGAGAAGAAAGTTGAGATATTATTGAAAGCCTCTGTTGACCGAATCCGAGAATTCCATCAACTGCTCTATCTGACAAGCCCAGTTCTCCAAATCGAGAGGTACTGCACCTGTTTTGATTTTACACTATTAAATCACCTAAGGATATATTTTTAAGTTATAAGCCACTTTATATGATATTCGTAATTTTAAAAATAAAATTGGTTACCTAATAGGCTATTACTATAGATAATGGTGATCTCATGGACCATGGTATAAATTATTATACGTACTTAGATATATTGTATATAAGGAGAAAGAAGGCATCAATAGGAGCATAAATTCAAACAAATTGATAAATATTTTGAACATCTCCATAGATAAATCAATCAATTAAATATAATGATTCTATTCATAATATTATCTAGTAAATCACAAGAAAATACCCCTAACTAAATTTGCGACAATTTTTTTTTTAATGTTACTTTTATGTAGGAAAATCATCAGCTAATGGAAAAACCCCAAGTATATCCTTAGAGGAAAAAAAATCTACAATTAATTCCGCAATAATAAAATACTCAACAACTTCCCCATATAAAATTCTCGGGTAAACTTCTATACAATAAATTCGTAACTAAATTTTTAGAATTAAGATCCAAAGTAATTTTTCTCACCTAAATTTTCTTAGGTAACTATTTCTAGCTAAATTCGGAAATAGCTTAATTTCTGTAAAATAATAAAACATCAATTTTATTTTCAATGAATTTACCTATTATGAAAATGTTACCTACAAATTAATTTTCACAACTATTTTGTTATATAATATTTTTGCGCAAAATGGCACCAAATATATCTACGAATTTTCCTAATAAATAGTTTTTGCATGTAAAACAATTTAAAATTTATAGATTTTAGGTTGTTGCATGAAAATCCATATAACTTTTGGAGAGATAATTCTCAAATAAATTTTTCATATAATTCACACTTTTCTATTAGATTAAATTTATTTGTTAGCTAGTTGTATAATTAGTCTAATTTTTTGGAGAGATAATGTTTATAGACTCGTCTACCCTCTTTTTAAAGGATAACAATTGTATTCTTATTGGAGTTTAATTGTATACTTTCTTTCAAAGTTATAATACTCTAGAAGATCTGAATAATCTTATAAAAGAATACTCACCCGAAAATAATCGATGCTGAAGACTTGGCAATCAAAGAGGTCCTAAGAAATGTGTCCAAGTACAACAAATATGATACAAAATAGCCAGATGTGCCACTATTATCTGCGTAATGCAAGGAGTAAGCACATTGATTTGTTTCGCTGCATTCATCTGAAGTGCATATTGAGGTTGAACATGAGATGACAGACGAAGTTGATGAATTGTCACGGTCATAAAAGTTCATCTCAACCTGTAATAATATAATTGTGTTAGAATTTCATCTCAACCTACAACAATATAATTGTGTTTAAAAAAAACTCTATAAGAACAAGTTTTCTATATCATAATTGTTGACACTCAATTTTGACTATACTTTCTTTCAAGTTATTTCATTTGAATTTCTAATAACACATGATTTGTTATTTTGCTATTGGTAGTACAATATGGACTTTATTATTATTATTATTATTATTATTATTATTATTACCTTTCTTAACACTATATACTATTTTTATTAATATTGTCTTTCTAAATATTATTATATAATGGGACTAAACAATATTCTAGTCAAAATAGAAGCCAAATATCACAAGAGAAAAAAGAAAAGGTCCAACACTTATTGCCCGCTGAATTTCAACCAAATGAAACCTATCCTTGGCCAAAATGACCCCAAAAATTAAAGGAATAATTACGCAAATGAGCAAACATTAAGACTGCATTATTCAATAAAGCTATAGTTTCACATAATTATGTTTTGCAACTATATTTTAATGAAATTTGCTATTAATTTCGGAACCCACTAAACAAAATAATATCAGGAACGTGAATTATATACCTTTTATACAAATCATAATTTATCTCTTCTCTCTCTACTCAACTAATTTTTCTCCTAAAATCTCATCCATATCAAAATTGAATTTTGAATTCTCTCATTCTCCCTCTTAATCGTGGCATCTCAATTCCAGGTACACGCTCAAACGTGTTTCAACCAACTTTTTTTTTTCATTTGTATATGTTTTTACAGTTTATCCAATCATTCATTATAACATGTCATTTTATACATATACAAATGAACATATTTTTACATATACATATATTTTGTATATATGTACAAATGGACATATTTTAACATATACATATATTTCCCTTTCTTTCATAATCTAGTTCGTGCAATAGAGTTGTCCTTAAGAAACTTATGAAGATTTGTTCATTGTTCTAACTTCTCCGACTATGCCTCATCTTCGAGGTACTTGGAATAGTAAAGTTCTTATTCCTACCAATATGGCCCCTCAGATGGAGCTAATAGAATGTTAAGAGATTGCACAAGGGCTCGAGAAGATCCCATTAGTGCACTTTACTTCATTTGATTCAAAAAATGCACTCTTATTCTTGTTCACCTAAATCGTGTGTTAAGCAAATAATATGATATACTATCAAACTCCTTCTTGAACCTTTATATAGATGACACCTTTAAGGGAAAAGTATGTTCTAGAGCGCTTGGGTAATGTTGTCACTCGAAAGATAGTGTGATTTTTGATATTATATATAAGCCATTAGTAGTAGAATTACCCCCGAATTATAAGTTTTAAGTTAGAAATCTAATAATCTTAAAGAATGGTGATAGTGATGGAATAAAGTATGTAGTTTCAGTCATGTCCCAGTAAGTTAATAAAAAGATGATAGGCCTTATGTGTTGACTAAAGTGTAATCAATTTGTGTAGATTTCATGAGCACATAGAGAGTTAGTGATTAAGGTGACTTAAAGTATGCTATCTTGGTAGTATAGATGAAGTCTAGGTGGCGGATGAAAGTTAAATGTGTGAAGGATTATACGTTAATAGACTTGTAATAAGAGTGGCGAGGCAACTAGAAAGTATACATGCTCCCTTTGTGAGGTAGTAAGTTGTGGAAAAATATTTAGGAATATGAAGACTCTAAGCCTTAGGGTGAGAAATGTGCACCCAAGATAGTATAGTATATAGTCGTGTGAAGCTCTAAGCTCATAATTTGTTATGTGTCATTAGTCAGTATCCTCAAGTAAAATGAATATAGGCTAGTTTAGAAAATATGAAATAGGTCCACAAACATAGAATATCGGCTTTAGACCTGAGGGAGTGATGATAGGGTAATGTGTTTAGAAAGAGTATGATGTGATAGCAGTTCATTCATACTCTAGAGTATTCCTCAGATTTTAATTGTTATGAAACTCTTCTCATATCTCGCATATCAATGTTATTCCCTTGACCTATTCTCATGTACTTTAGAAAGATTAACATCTATGCTTATTTCTTAGGATAAGAGGCCCAAATTCAACTCAACGACCTCAATCTTACTCTATGAAGTTGTAAATGTCAGTCTTACGATATACAACTCATAATGTATGCACTCATGTTTCTCAGTATGCTTGGACCCATGAACTAATTATATACCTTCAATTTCTAATGAAATAACGCTACATAATGCATATTCTTAGATCAAATTTCTTGAATGATTCATGCTTATGATCTTTTCTCTCTAACACCTTCCAGTAACCCTACTTCAATTTTGATAGCGTTGTTGATAGAAGTTGAATGTTGGTTTAGATGAGAGGGTAGACGATATGTATGGTGAAGATCACAATATGTTTATTCCACGTGTGAAAAAGATTGAAACGATGATTGGTTATATGTAGTAGATAGATGAAAATATTTCATGTGTTTCCTTATTAGTAATACATGAATTTCCAGTTGGTTGAGATGATAGGAAGATGGATAGTTCTTAGAAGAATTGATTACCTAGAAGTTCATGGAGTGTTTATAATACTAGGCTTGAATAGGGTGTTGATATAAATGTAGATGACTTAATTAGAACTAGAGGTTTGTTGAATGAATTTGTAAGAAGAAGTAGTATTCTTGAGATGAAAATCCCTACAGAGCTATAGATCGTGAATCCAATGGTTTAGATTAATATGATCACCTTATGTGGTACACCTTGTGACTCCAAGTTAGGCTTGAACACACTAAGAGCATGTAGTTAGACTTAGACCTTTGTAGGAGTAGACATATGTACCATTGGAGGAGTAATAGTTAGTAGCTTATGAACGATAGTGTTCACAAGGAGGAGCGCAGTGAGAAGTTTTGCTAAGCTTAAAAGCTATTAGTCATACCACATAAGGCATAGTAGTTCTACTCTTATTCCATGCCCAAGATATCCCTATTTCATGTCAAATAGTTTGAGATAGAGTATGAACAATGTTCTAATCTATATCATTCATGTTTAATGGACCCCGGCCAGATGGCTTAGATTCTTAAGCTTTGTGAGTGCTTTATGTTCGAATATGTGACACAAATCGTGCCCGTAATTCTTTCTCTAGAAGGTTATGAGAAATTTTGATGAGAACGTTTGATGTGATAGCCTTATTTCTATTGTGATTCCTAGAAACTTATGTCATGATCCGTAATCTGGAAATCTTACGTGAACGTTCATGCGAAGCGTACTCTAGTTGAGTTTCCACCTCTTAATACAAACCACGTCTATCTTTGTTAATGGGAAAGTCCAAAAGTCACAAAGATAGTAGAAGTAGCTCATTTCTCTTTTAGTACAACTTGACCATCATTCGAGGATGAATGATTTCAAGTGGGATATATTGTAATACTCCAAAAAATTTAAACTAAGACCCGAATTATTTTTTATATGTGTATAAGGTCATACCGAGTGATTATAATTGTTCATAGGTGTTAAGGTCAATTCTTTAGTATTTTAATTGATTTGGAGATGAATTAAGGTCATAAGAATCCACTAAGACAAAGTTGAGTTGAAAGTTTCCATACCAATTGAGTTTCGATATAAGATTTTACTAAGGTCAACTTCAAATGATCATATCTCTTAAAACACTAAGAGTTAGGTGGCCCATAACCTATCAAATTAAACATATTTGAGTCTTCTTTCCAAATCCACCAAATTTGCATCAAACAGAGTTCAAAGTAAAGAGTTATCATCAATTTACAAACCTGATGGAGTGTAGTGACGTTTTGGCCGATGGAAAATACTAAAAATAGTCGTTTTTGTCTTTTTACCCATAGGAAAACCCTAAACAATTTTCTTAACTCTTAAATGACCTTAAAAATCAGATTTCCATCTTTGATTCTCCTTACTCCTCTCTCTCAAACTTAAAGACAAAACTCTAAGGAAAATCAAAGCATAGAACTTTCAAACAAGATTCTTTCAAATCTTTTTCAAGATTCCACTTCAAGGTAAGTCCATCTCAAAGGATTTATGAATAATTAATAGAAATCTTAATTCTTGGTTATAGGATTTTCAAGAAATTTATTCAAGAATTTCAAGTAAAGTTTTCTTGATCATTATTCTTCAAGTTAAGGTTCTTCCGCAAGATTCATGGTGATTTTAAGGTCTGCGAAGCTATCATAGTGAGGAACTCAATTCTTCCTCGCGCCCTACATCTACAGTTTTAGTTAGTACAATCAAAGTTAAGGTTTCTGGGGGGGGGGGGGGGGGGGGGGGGGGGGGGGGGGGGGGGGG